>VOMN01011579.1:0-20530 GCA_014899125.1 Orchestia grillus
GTATTTCCATCAGTGGGCCGTATTTCCATCAGTGGGCCGTATTTACATCAGTGGGCCGTATTACTATCAGTGGGCCGTATTTCCATCAGTGGGCCGTATTTACATCAGTGGACCGTCTCATCGTCCAACCTTCCCCTCATCACCAGCCTGAGGGCCTGCCCCACACGGAGGGCGCCTCGTCCCTTCTTTGGGGGCGCCGCGCCCTTGCCACTCGGACTCCCCAGCTGGACACTGCCCCCTTCAGGAGGTGTGGTGTTGCCCAGGTCCACCCTGGAAGCAAGTTGTGTCACTTTAGAGGGGCTAGTCGCACGCACAACTGCGTGTGAACTGCTTTCACCAGAGAATGTCATGATGCGGTTGCCTGGTGTAGAAGTGGGATTTTAAAATATGGAATTTCCCCCAGGTGGAATTTTTTAAAAACAAGTACGAGATGCTATGAATAAATAGCTGTCCTAATCATGCTATTACAACCTACCTAGTTAGCATTCAAAGAACAACAATACAGTACAAAATATGCATTGAGAATAGCTCTGGAACGCGAGTTGTTATTCTGTTGAATTTGGTGGACTGGTGTGAATGTGACACAAGACGAGATGCAAAACGGAACGTAGAAGACGAATAAAAAAGTAAAAAAGCCACGTTCATCACAAAAGTGTGTTTTGATACTAGAAATGTATTTCGAAATAGGGACGATGAATGTAACATAAAACGGGTCATGGAACGCAGCACAAAACTTCACACAAAACGGGACACAAAATCTTATACAAAACGTGGCAGAAAACGTCACAAAAAACGGGACACAAAGCGTAACACAATCCCTTAAGCGCCCAGTTGAATAATCATAATCATTTTTTCATACGATTATCAAAAACAATTTTAGTAGCTTGACTGTTCACATCTTTCATTTACACGTACAAATTGAACAGGAGTGATTATGAAGTTAACCCTCTAAATATTTAAAGCAGAGTTAGATGTAGAAACCATCGTCTGAATTATAATTACAACAGAAATGGGAACAAATGATACCCAGAACGATACAATAACAAATGAGAGAAAGTAAAGCTGCCAAGTATCACACATCGTACCTGTTCATCATCAAGTTTGAAACATTCCTGCCTGACAAAGAAGCTGAGGTTGAACTCTAGGTGTTTGATACGCTGTTGAAATATATCAGCAACTCGACTGCTGAGCCTGCCTCTCCAGCTGCAAAGCTTATGAGTTTGTTGGCTTGGCGACATGTTTTTAGTGCCTTGGAAAATGGTGAAATTGTCTCACTGCAAAGCATATTATTACCCCACTACTGGGATGCAGGCTATAGGTAACACTTTACGATTTATTTAAAAATCTCTGCGTAAATGCGCTGAACGAAAAACACTCGTCAAAACGGGGCAAAAATCCGACAACCTTACCTGTACACAGCCTGTCCACTCCAACAGTAGCCGCAAGCGAAGTAGTTTCCAGGAGGGAGCAAGTTGTACCACGTGACTGAATTTCCGTCGTTTCTGACGGAACAGCACCGCCCGTCTCTCTCTACGCAGTCCACACTTTCTTCGACTTCCTGCAGGCGTCCTCCAGAGCACTGAAGGCAAAGTTCTTATCCCATTAAATGCAAGCTTTACTGTAGCCTTAAAGCTTGCCTCACGCCTTCTCTAAACTTGATGCTTCTCTCCGTCTCGACTCGGGAGGTCTGCTTGCCTTGAGTCAGCCACTCTAGAAAGCTCTGAGCATGACTGCTTTATGTCAAAAGAATCATAAAGAAGAGGGCAATAAACGTTATTTTCTTTATTCCAGTCATAGTTTTGGTTCGTTCTCAGCAATCTGTTTAAATGGAATCATTTTCGTAGAATTTCATTAATGCAAACTTCCAACCATTTCACTGTAATGTTCACTAGAGCTCGACAAGTTGGTTGTACAGGGTGGCCCAAAAGTAAGGTACCCTAGCTGATATCGGTAGCACTGATACGTTAACAGATGTTTAGGACACAATTTCATGGAAGAGGACCTTACTTTTGGGTTACCCTGTATTTCCTCGTCATTCACTTTGAAGTGGAATGACTTGACTCGTATTCATGATACCGATGTGACAGCTCAATTGAAGTGAGTCATAATTGTTTTGCAATGAAGTTCTACAGTTTCTCAGCAATACAGTACACATGTATTTCTTAGCCGCCAGCAGGTTAAAGCGTCCCAGTGTCAAGGAGAAAATTTTATTGGCAATTCCTACTTAGAAATTGACATCTCAATCTATTTTACTTTCTATCTTTGTATCTAGACTACGCATAAATTTGCTAGAGTGAAGTATAGTCTATAAACAATATTAGCAGAACACCAAATAAAATTTTACTTTCTGAACTGATATTGCGCGGAGATAAGGAATATTTTCATGAGATTTCTTTTCATGAACATCGACTGGTTTGCAAGAAATGAGCTGCTACTTTTAAAAAGCTACAAAAGCTACTCAGAAATGCCAGAGATACATTACAGTGCATTTCATCCTGAAAGGTTTTCCTTTCTACTCATTTGTTCAGGCTCATTTATTTGGGGCACATAAACAAAAAAATAACCCTGAAAGTTGAATCAAACTTGCAAAATCAAAAAACAGTACATAAATGCAGAGGAAGCTTGACCCCCAAAATTTAACGAGTTTAATCAGTTCTTAAATATTCCACTTCAAAATCGGAAATAATAACTGAAAAAAAAATCCGTACATTGACAAGACCTAGAGTGAGTTAGTATTTTGGTGCGGACATCAGAGTGCAATATACTTTGTGGCTCTGGTTAGGGGAAAGAATTACCAAGTTGACGTATTAAAATTCATATACTGGGCTGCTTGCGGTGAACTCACTTTTTGTTGGTTAGAAACACAGGAATGTTTTAAAAAGCAGATAAAACGTAATACTTTATCGATGTCCAAAAACTTCTGATTTGCTAAAATAAGGACGCCCAGGATCAACCTCGTGAGGTAAATTATCATCTGGTTTCATGAGTTTAATACCCAAACGTTTTCAAAAATCCACCAGCTTATCCATTGAAAGTATTCATACGAGGGCAATTTATAATGAAGTTTTGACGCCGCTGTTGTAATAAAGGCTTTGTGCCGAGTTTCAGAGCGCCTTCTTTTAGTTTTATGGCCGTGATGACGAGAGTATTTTTGTGTTGCAGAAGGAATTGGCATCAGCTGGGACTGGGGCAAGTGGTGGACGTACACTGGCATCTCAGGTGAGTATATCCTCTATCTCTCTAACAGGGTTCTCAAATTATCTCTACGCCTGCACCTCCAAGAAAATTTCAGTGCATCTTCCCCAGAAAATCTAACGTGGCACACTTTAAACTAAAAAGGCGAATTTCTCACAACTTTGAGCTAGAAAAGGAAGAATTTCATATTGGTATTTGATAATCACATACTTCACTATGTCACTTTGAGTCAGAGCGTCGCACGTGTACTTTTTCCTAAAAGACTCATAATGCAGGTCCTAACAAATTAGAAATAGGATCCCAACAAAGAAGCCATAAAATCTTTACCTCAAGCCTCTGAAGGAAAGTGGCCCATATTGTGTTTCAGTACAATCCCATCACTCGATGCGATTTACTTTATTCGCGTACTAAAGCTTGAATTTAAAGTTGATACGACAACGTTGTGGCTCTACGATTTTTTGGATCCTGAACTGATTCGAATGGTGAATGGATGGTATACCTTCTGAATCATCGATAAGCTAGAATTATCTGAGTACAGCTGTAAAAATATCTAATTTAGTCCGTAATGTTTGAAAATTGAAATACACGTCCAATTTTTGTGCTCACGATCGCAGTGAATACGTGCCTCATTTTAGCTATTCATCAGTTCGTGAAAATAAAATCACCATCTATCTCCAATTTTCGGGATATGTGAATCATAAATTTCTGGAATGAATGAATCATCAATTTCTGCAATAAATAAGTCTTCATTTCCGAAGTAAATGATTCATAAATTTCTGGAATAGAGAAATAATCTAATGCCGGAATAAACGAATCGTCAGCATCTGAAATAAACAAATCATCAATTTCCGGAATAAAGAAGAGCTGATTTTCCTTGCAGGTCCAAAATTCTGGGGTCTTATCAACCCAGAATGGAGCCTCTGCACCCACGGCAGGCGCCAGAGTCCCGTAGACTTACAGCCGCGTCTCCTGCTGCACGACCCTAACCTGGGACCTGTGCACGTTGACAAGCATCCGGTCAGTGCAAGTGCACAGATATCAATTTTACTAAATTATTTTTCATTGTCGTTGTCATGATTTTACTACCTTGCCAACTCAAAGAAAGGCTAATACAGTGGTGAAATTTCATGTAGCGAATGTCAGGTGACAGAATCACGAGCTTCATTAATGTATGTAAGTTACATCAGTATCAAATGCGCGGGCCATTTCTTTTCACACGGTGAAGGTGGTCTAGGGTTACAGTTCCAAAAAAAGTAAAAACACGAGTAAAGCCTTGCTGAACAATCATTTATAGTTTTAAGATTCTGGAAGGTCTCACTTTAATTGTACAAGGTGTCTCACGAAAACTGGAACCCTAAATGAAAATAATGTAATTCAAGAACTATTTACTGAATTTTTATTAGACTTTACTCTTTGGTAAAATATCTTCAAAAGTAATTACCGGTAATTACGCTACTGAAGACATTCAGAAACATGTTTGTTCAGAAAAATCAAACAATAAAATGTACACCCAACAATTTAACTTTATTTTGAGTTTTAGAAAAGAAATCCTTACAAGTACTATGTAGTAAATCATTTTACTTAAAATATCGTGAACATGTTTTAAGCTCCAATTCAGTCCACATGTCCATTTCTGACCACGCACTTTTGAGCTCTTGATCGTATCGATGAAACAACTCGTTTGATCAACGGTCGATCATTTTTTAGTGCATTGAATTCGTTATTGATGTTTTCTTTCAATTTCTTAGCGTTTTGAGAAGGACTAGAGTATACCAGCGTCTTTAAATGTACCCATAGAAAATAATCACGCAATGTTAGATCTGAGGATCTTGGGTTCCCCAGATTTCGGGTTCCGGTTTTCATGGAACCTGCTGAACGGCTGCGGAATGATGAGTGCCCTAAATCTTTGACTAAAAAAAAAGGATTTATTTTTGTTCTTGTCGACAATGTAGACGTTAGACAACGAATCGGATTTTAGGATTCTTCCTTTTTAATATTCTTCCTAAGTACAGCTTAAGAGCCACTGAACTTTTGTCGGGAAAAAAGGGTAAAAATAATTTCTTGTTCGTTGCACTATGAAACAAATCAGTTGTTAAAATTGAGGGAAATCATAACCCCATGGAAAGTATTGGAGCAGATCTGAACAGTGCATCTTTGTTGCTGTAATTGATAAACCTAATAGTAGAATTTTTTTTGTAAATTATAAACATTGAAAATTTTACAAACAGTATCAACGTAAAGCAGAAGCAGTTTTGAAGAGAATAGTGGTCAAGCATTTCCTTAAGAAATAAATACTGTGTTTGTGTCAGTCGTTCATATTGATTCGCAAAACCCCTTTGCATCCTAATTCCCTTGCCCCACACTTTGTATCCTGCAATATCATAAGACTTCCATAACATCTCTACAGCAAGCAACAACAGCAAGTGACCCAAGTTCTTCTTCATTTATAGCGATGAAGTCTAAGGGGAATACGTTTTTCGCTAAAAGTACCTGGGATGCCGTTGTTCTGAGAACTTTTACTCGGCAGTGTCAGAAAGAAGCGGTGACGATATCGCTGTCTTTTGTTCTCTAATTTCCCTGAAGACAGGCAGCTTACTTTGATAATTTCCCCGTAATTATGCGAAGAAGCTGCCTGAACAACGAGTGCCAAGAATTCTTAAGCGATTATTTTCTGCCTAACGATGCAGAACTTGAGGCAGCGACCCTCTTAGCGTAATGGATTGCCCTAATGAAAAGATAAAGCCAAACAAGTCGTGATACTTTCAATAGATGCTGCTCTCAGTTCCTTTAATACGTAAGTGTGACGTGGCAACAATTTTTATGAGTGTTTTTCTAAATGTTTTTGCGAAGAAATAACGGAGTGAAAATATTTCTTTTCAGTTTAGATAGGTAATCGACCAATTAATTTGTTATATCTCTTCATAACTTAGCTCATATATTCGAATGAGAGGTAAGAGTAGAACAATATATTCCCAGTAATCGAAATGTCAATGAAAACCGATCGGCCTGGAACAGTCAAATTATTTATTTGGTCTTTAAATTATAATTAACTATAGATCTATGAATTCCACAACTTGTAAATGCGTGAAAATTTGACGAAAAAACGTTTTTTTTGGCTTTGAGAAATTCAAGGACAAGATTTGTCGATGTGAAAAGGCCTATTTTAATGAAAATATCAACTAAGTGTTCGTAAGGCTCTTAAAATTTACACAAATTGTAGAGTTTTTATCATTAACCTTTGTGTCAGTTGAAGGAATATATTAATAAAGAGTAAAATTTCACAACTATAGTATTCAGTTTCAAAATTTAAACATTCCTCTCAAATTGGGACGCACTCTTTTGAGAGTAGATTTAAACGGCTGAATCAAACGGTAACGCGTTAGATTTGATTTGTAGTGGCTATAATGATCCATTTCTAACCCAGAATATAGGCTTGGATGTTTAATAAAGTAATAATAAAATTCTCCTCTTTCTCAATACGTTTTTTCAAATATTCAGTTCAAAATTCTGCAACATGATAATTCCATCATGCAACGTGTGTCTTATTAATAACATTATAAACACTCGTTTGTCACATAGATTGGCATTTATGTAACGACAGGGGTGAAGCGGAGCGAGAAAAGTTTTACCCTTCTACATACAAAGACTTAAAAATTTTCAAGAAATCGACGCTTGAAATCTGGCAGAGAACGTGGAAATAACCAGACTATAGGCTTGGTCACTTGTCATAGTGATAACTTTCAACCGATCTCAGTCTGATTTTATTACTTGTACTATCATTTTAGTTGCCTCTATGAGAAGGGAGGGCCGGTGATGTAAAAGTGAGGATTACCGCATGTGATTCACAGGGGAGATTAAAAATAAGTTAACGGCACTTGGCACATAGGGAATGTTCATAGCTTCCTCTTTCCTGCCCTTTTTTAATAAAGAGTTGAATTTTGGAATCCTCGTTGGAATCTCAAATGAAGATGATTAAAAATATTCCGTAGACGGTAGACCATTGGATTGTTATGGACTGGACCATTCCAAGCGTTTTTATTTTAATTATTTAATTTCTAAGTTTGCTGAGTTTTTACATGCAACTATTATTGAAAAATTGATAACTAATTATTGATTAATAGTTACTTAACTTCAAACTTTACAGTCGACTCTAAATTTGCGTCAATGGTGCACGTATTGAAAGGATCAGGTTGTGCAGATTCTGTGAATGATAACAGTATTTATTTACATGCTGAAAACAATAGAATATATTAATGCACTATGTTAAATTATTTGTACGTGTCAATATAACATTATGGATATGTTATTATATCATTTATTCCATTCCTGCATTACATTGATATGTTTTAAGATATGATACCACAGCACTCGATTAAAAGTCTTTTGGAGGAAAACCTTTTGCCAAATGCGCAGAAACTTTGGGTTTGGATTCTAGTTTTTAGACCATCAATAAATACTATCTGTTTACTCAAATTTCCATGGTTGTGTCCGCCTAAAATATGGTTTTGCGCATTTGGCTATTAGTTATTAAACTAATTTTCAATTATCAGATCTAATAAACCGTAAATTTTGGCGGAACTTGTCTTCAGGGAAGCCTGATAAATTCTTGTTTGAGTACGGACGAAGCATCTCAGTTCCGTGTCAGGCAGAGGTGCTGTAGCTGGGCACAGGGCGGTGTGTCTTAAGAGCTCTAGCCCGCCGACTCATAAGCCTGTTGCCGGGCCAATATTTTCCTGCGAAAGAAGACATTTCATTTGTGGTGAGTGAGAGCAAAGCCTGGAAAGGATGCTTAATAAAGTGCCAGGCAGACCACGCTCCAGCTTACCACAGCACGAAAGAAGGTTTTCTGGGTGGTATGCGAAGGCTTACTGAACCTTCTTAGGCCTAGGGTTTGTCTTTTATGCTGAACAAAATAAAATAGAGAAATTTTGATTTTGAGTCAGTCCTGACTGTATTATGGGAAGGGTAATGGCAGATCGCAACCATACCTACGCTTTTATTTAAGCGTTATTAGAAAAAAATATTCAAATGAATAGGAATGAAAACTTTGAATACGACCAAAATATTCACAGTATACCTGGACATTGTTACGTTGGTTGACAGATAAATAATATTTAAGGAAAGGTTCTCCAACGAAGGGTTTTTTCAATTTCTCACCAATAGGTGACTGTCTACTCCCTTCTATGTTACCAGTACTACAACTACTACTACTACTACTACTACTACTACTATTACTACTACTACTAATACTACTACCACTACTACTACTACTACTACTCTTTTCTACTCGCATTTGAAGGTCGATGAAAAAGCGATGAGCAAAAAATTTTACTTGACTTAAGAAGAATTGAGCTTTAGCTTCGCAGGCGCAGGCTTACGTAAAGCCTCTTGGCGTCTAGAGGGCATTTATGGTTGTAATTAAGATATCCATACGAAACAATTTAACGGAAAATGTGGTAATTAATTTATTGGCAGACGTCTTCGGAGTATTTATGATGGTCGTGTTTGAAATGTTGTTTTGACATAACTACAAAGGAAGTAAAATCAATATTTTCTAACATTAAAAACTCCGTGAGCTACGTTTGCAAGTTTTCTTCCAGCCTGAACTGGAAGTTTAACTTTTTTGCTCCCACTTTTTGGGGGAAATTTGTGAAAAGATTCTGATGTCTTTCCTCTTATACACTATTTTGATTTTCTTTTGAGATGCCTAAAGTGCTTTAATTTTTCCAAATTGTCATGAAATGTCAGCAGGTTTAACACAAAAAGGGTAAGTTAAATTTCCATTTGCGATTATGTTGAACTACAAAGTGATTTTAGCTGTATTGAAAATTTCATTTTGAATATATCCTTTAAATCCAGCAACATTAACAACGAAGTTTTGATATGACATTCTCTGAATGTTCGTAAAAAATGTAGCAAAATATTTCGGAAACACATTAGCGTATTGCTCTAAGTTCTGCAAAAAATATATCAAGAATTATTCGACTTCGAACTGTAATCAAAACATCGGTAATGACTGATTACTCTGGAGGTCACGTGCAGTATATGCGTAAAACAATATCCAAATAAATATAATTACACATATATGTTCCGGAATAAACTTGAATTATTGAACAAAACGAAAATTTGTATGAATCATTTAGGTAATATACACGAGAAAATGAGACCAAGTGTACAACTCAACGAAATTTCAGACTGCTTGAGTTATTGGAGACCGGTAGGGCAGAGTTTCTCCGTTGGACCGATTTTCCTCAGATTCACGATCAGCAGACGCACCTAAAATCCCAGTCGGTTGAATGGTATCTAATAATTTTATGGAGTTCCGAAATTATAAGACGAAATCTTCTTGAAGTTTAGGGGATCTTAAAATTGTATTGCGAATGCCGGTCGTTATATCCAGATTCTCAAAAAACTATTGCCTTTCGAGGCAGACTTGAAATTGCAGTCACCACTGCTTACTAGAACAAAATGCCGCTTTCGTTCAGGTACGAGGCCACCTCAGCAACACCGGCCACAGCGTAGTTTTCATCGTGGACACGGGATCGGAATCTTTCGCTAAAGACGAACCCAGTATCAAGAAGCAAAATTCTTCTGCAGCTGCTGGCAAAAGCAATGAGTCGAGAAACCCATTTATGGCCGGCTACGAAAGTGAAGGGAGAAAGACATCGACAGATCATTTCGGCTCCGAAGAAGGAGGCAGAAACCAAAGTCCTTCGAGTCCGTTCGACCGTATGCCAGAGGACGTGCTGATGTCAGAGCACAGGAGGAGGGTCGATAGTGACGTCAGACACGGACGGTTCGACAACGCTAAAATGGATGCAGATATCAACCATAGAAAGGAGAAAATCGTAGCAGTAAATATCAACGGAGGGCCTCTGTCTTACAGATATCAAGTGAGTTAACCTAAAAATTTGCTGCTTAAAGATATGTGACTTCTCTTAGAGCTCATATTTGCTCCTAAAAATTGATTATGTTCGCCAAGAAAAGTATGAGTGGGTACGAAACTTTTATCACACGCCCAAGGTAGTAGCTCGTACATATTCCAAATCCAGGATTTTGACATGCCATTCGAGCGAGAAGTTTGCTTATCTCAAATATTCATTTGAACTTTTCCCTGCTCTCTTCCTCTTATGACGATGCGACAGACTGAGTCAATATTTCAATTTCCTGGTCTATATTCTTCAAGCATTGAGGCAGTAAAAAATATCGACGTATAAAAACTTGTCAAAGTATTTATTCGTAAGAGCTTAATCAGCTTGTGAATTTTTATTCTAACGCACTTTTGGTGCGTTTGCGAATTCAGTTCCATTTGTATTTGTGCTCATCAAGTCAGCCATGTTCAGTCCCAGTTGTGTTTGTGTTCCTCAGGTGAGCCATGTTCAGTTCCATTTGTGTTTGTGTTCCTCAGGTGAGCCATGTTCAGTTCCACTTCGGCACAGGTGATGGCCCAGGGTCGGAACACACCGTCAACGGATCCGCTTTCAGGGCTGAGGTCAGATTCTAATTTTTCACAACCGTGGCCGCCCAGTCTAATTTTTTTGCAGGGCATCTATATTTATCTATTATTTTGGCCCCCTAAACGCGAGACAGTTGACGAGGCGCAAGAGAAATTGAAGTCTTTTACTTTGCCCTGATGGTAGAAATACGGTCCAGAAGTGTAGCATGGTCACATCGTTGCCTTAACGTCGGTGTGGTTAGTTCAAAACATCATTTGTAATTTGGAGCTTGAAATTACGTTAGTGGATCAAAACAAGTAGCTTCAAGTGGTTGAAATTTTAGGCTGATATCTTCATACGAAATATTAACGTGTCGATTTAACTAAATATCTCATCTTAATCTGAAAGATTGTTTGTCGTTATTGACCCTAATGGTCTAAGCTTGTTATGCTTCACCCTGATATTATTCACTCAATATTATCAACGGTGCAATTATTGACCGTGATATTTCTAACCTTATTATTTTTAACCCTGATATTTTTTTCCGTGACATTTTGTAATTTCCCACCACGTGACCTAAATATAGTTACTATTTTGAAGAGCTATCATTTGGAGAAAGGTCAAAAACTTTACAAAAATTCGTCCGATGTCCTGATCAATTTTTATTGCATTTTCATAAACTCTCTTCTGACCGGATATCGGTGAACTAATTTTACTAAACATGATTTCGTCCGTTCAATGCGAGCGCTTGTCTGTTCAGTGACCCAAAATGGAAGTGAGATTCGCTCGGTGTTCAGTCCATTTCGGCATCGAATTTTCATTTTTCTGTTTTCCCTGCGAAGGAACTGAGGACTGGATGCTTATTCCTCTACTTAAAATAATGATTCATGTCCCGTATCGCGATTTTAAAAAGAAGAAATAACGTAGTTTCCAGAATAACCAGTTTTATAACAAAGATGCAAATGACTCAAAGCAAGCGACAAAAAATAATAATTATAATAATTTTTACGTTTAAAGAATGTGTGTAGAAAATAGGCGACGAGTTATTTTGTGAATTATCAAAATAAGAACTGCAATCCTCATGTCTAAGTTTGTTGGACGTGCTAAACCTATTTTCAATATGAAGGATTATGAAATAGATGTTCAGAAATAATTCTTTTAACGGCGTTTTAATTAAAGACGGATACTTTTATGACTCCCGTTAAACAACGAACGTAAGATCCAAGTTTTGCGAATGATGATGTGAAATTTTCCCCAAATCAGATGCAAGTCTACGGGTTCAACGCACAGCTTTACAACAACTTCTCGGAGGCCGTCACGAGGCCCCATGGTGCTGCCGCCATCGCCGTGTTAATACAAGTGAGTCTTCTTGACCTCAATTCTTTGTATGGCATTCAAAAGAATAAATGACATCAAGCTCACATGCCTTCAATTCGAATGTATTATATATGAGTATGAATTTTTAAAAGTTACGCATAAAGACTAGAGGTTTTCAATTAAGGGATTCCTAAAGAGGCTTGTTGTCAAGTCGTGATAAGAGCGTCCTCGTAATGCTGTGCAGAATTTGAAATGAGACTAAGCCTTATTTTCTCAGAATATAACATCAACATTCGCGTTTGACAACATGCATCATCCACGAATATTTCAAGTCCCAATCTATTTGTTCTCTCTATGAATGGATCCTCCCTAAGCACAGCTCTGACAAATCTGAACTTCGCCCAACCGGCACATCCTTTAATAATATCGAAGCCACCTGCTCGCTGGGTAGCTGATCGGGGACTACCTGATAAATTCAATTCATTGTGCTGTCAGACCGTGTTGCCTTTGGTGTAATACGTGCAGATCGTGAAGGCCTATTACACTTGCAAGGAGCAGTGCAGTCCCTGTTGTGAAATATCATGCGGTCTCTGACGTAAGAGACGTGCTTCATTTAATTTCAACGTCTTCTGTTTAAATTAAACGTGAAGGGCATCATAACTAAGTGCATTTCATCTGCGCAGTTTTAAGGGAAATGAAATAACATCATTTGTGAGTTTCTGAAATAAGTCTTGAGATGAAAACACAACTGTGGGACAAAACTTAGAATGTACTTAAATTTATTTCTCAACCAATGCTTCTTGCTGAACTACGTTACTCGCGTTCCCAGAGCCTGCAGTCTGAAATTCCTGAACATCCAGGTTACTACCTCGAATTACATTATGAACTTGATAACTTGGATCTTGGTTTATTAGTTTTCATATAAGAAATTTCGGGAGAATTTTAGTAGTTTCAGTAATTTTAGTAGCAATTTAAATATTTTTCATTAGAAAGAATAATACCTTTTAGTTCACTCCACTCCATTCCTAAATTTATGCAAATGCTTCTACTATCAAAGTAATATTTCATAGATTTTCTTGCTTCCGGACGAGTTATGTTCAATTTCCGGGCGCAGGAGTGCAATTGTTTGCGTTTTTTCTGCCGATTTCGTTAGAAGTTACGAACACCGAATTTTATAAGTGTGATCTTCCGATCCATATTCTTGACCACATCCTTCACGCAATTAAAACCTCTATTCGCGAAGCCAAATTTCCAAGTCGTACCCCGCATGAAGGTGGGCGTGCGGGCCCTCCCGGGCCTGTCGGCCCTGATGGACGCCCTCCCGCGGGTGCGGTGGGCTGGCGAGGCTGTACGGGTGTCCGCTGTGAGCATCAGCGAGCTGCTGCCCCTCACCCAGCACTACATGACCTATGAGGGGTCCCTCACCCAGCCCCCCTGCCATGAGACCGTCACTTGGATAGTGATGAACAAGCCTGTCTACGTCACCAGGACTCAGGTAACGTTATACGGATAGTAAAGAAAGGTGACGTTAAACAGACAGTAGAGGCATGTAACGTAATACTAATGATCGCAATGAACAAGCCTGTTTACGTCACTAATTCTCAGGTAACGTTATATAGATAGTAGAGATAGCAATGAACAAGCCAGACTATATCACAGAGAACTATCTAATCTTGCCCCGCAGCTAGGTATTTACGAGAAAATTAGAAATATGTTGGAGGATTTTTTAACATTGTCTAACGAGCTGGATTCGTCTACATGACGTGCAATTGTCACTCGCTGTAAATCTGATCTTGAATGGTTACTCTCCCAACTATGGGAGAGGATACATGTTATTTTTAAGTTCATTTTACGCATGCTATATTCGACTTCACATTTCAGTTTGGAATTCAGATGAAGAGGATTGGTTGTGTAGAAGATATAATATCATTAATTTGCGGCTGCACGAAGTTCTTATTTTTTTAAGTGATTATGATGTATACCATATTCATATACGAAAACGACGGTGCTTGATTCAACTTATTCTGAAATCCACCAACACTAACACAAGCGTACCTGATTAAAGTATCAGAAAGTTGTAAAACGAGAACAGTTCCTAGAAACACTAAATTTATTTTTAGCCTCAGCCAGTGTATTATAGTCTGGGCTAATTTGAACAGATGCAATATAACAAATACTCAATATAAGTACTCTGATAAAACTAACAAAGACCTCTATTTAACCAGGAGGTAAAAAAATGAATGCGTAGTCTTAGAGAAGATGGGAGGAATAGAGTGACGATTACAAAGCTCTCCTAATATATGGAAGTATTTTGCGAAGAGTTTTCGGGTGCCACAACATAAACTAACCCGTAAATTTTCCTCATGTTGTCCTGAAACTTAGAGAGCGCCACACTCGGCTGAGCATCTGTCACGTGCGCTACTCCATGAAACCCTTTTTTGCGACAAAGCGGACCTAACAAGCTTCAAGCATGGAATTCATTAAAAACCTATGATAAAGGGCAGAGATTAAGTCTTGATGCCTGTAGCAAGCCTTCTATCAAAATGACCGAGTGAGGATGGTATAAAATCGAAGAATTATGTACAGTATATAAAGGTTGAAAATGGAAGAAAATACTTGAATTTACGGATTGAGGTAATGTCTGTAGCCGTTAAACGCACGGTGGCAACCCAATTAAAAAAGAAATAAGCTATAAACAAGGATAAGAAAACTTAAATATATCATAAAAATAAAGGGTTTTTAAGGAGAATAGGGAGGTCCGCTCTCTTTATTTCCATGTCCAGCTCCCGGCTGCATTTTTTACTACAATTTTACTAGCAGTAAACTTGAAATTTTAAAAGTTAGCGTTTTCTGAATATGTTTTTGACGAATTAATATTTTTCTGAATATTTAGTATTTGTCAGTTTTTGAATTTTGAAGCGTTTGAATTTTAGAACCACCGCCCCAGTTCCTGAATCTCAGTAATGTCGCGGGCGCCAAGCAAATGAGAGAGGACTCCCGGAGTACGCTCTGAGACCACTATCTCCAGACTCGGCTGTAGCCATTGTCAGATAATCCTTCATGAAGGTAGGATCATCAAAACTTAAGTGGAGGAAAAGTACAACGTGTTTGTTGTAACTGAACTCATGCGTTATGGTCCCACACAAAAATCAAAACTCATTTCGATACTGCGTCTCAGAAGGCAGCAGCAAATATGGCCACGAATCTTCAGTTTCAGTTGCATATGAATTCCAACATCTTCACTCGTGAAGTGCTCCTTAACCATCACCACTCAGGTCACTCTGCAATGCACGCTGTAAAACCTTTTTATTGATATCTAAGCAGGCATTTGTTTCTACCGTCCTTTTTACTTGACACCATAGAAATTCTTCGTGTGCATGCATACACATCTACAACCTCACGCTGGAACTCTCTCAAAACGCCATCCAGGTTGAAAGTTGATAGTTGTAAAAGAAGTTGCCTGCGTCGGCATTTCGTCAATAGTTCTATGAGCGTGTAGATAAATATCTAAGCGCTATTAAAAAATGTGGAAATTATGATAAGAATGAATTTTACCAAGAAAAGCGAAACATAATAATCGATTTGAAAACATATGATTGTCTGACACCCTGACAATAATTATGCGAGTGTGATGTGCTTTTCATTTCAAATATTCAAACCGCCAAATCAACGTGTATTATTGTTCTGCCCTAGGAGTAGGTCTCAGGAAATGACGTTTCCGAAAGTGCCAGAGGGATTCTAGAGCTGGAGAATTTCAGTGGCTTGTCAATGTCCGAATCGAGCGAGGACTGTAACTTTTAGAGATGGTTTCACTCTACATAGTTCACACGCCTGATCACAGCCTATCACGCAGCGTGGGGGCTGTGAAACTTTGGGGTCCCGACGGGCAGGCCTTCCATTGCACTGTGGAATATTTTGTGATGGAAAGAGAACCACGGTTTTCAGATTGGAAAGAGATTGAAAGATTGACTTGGAACAAAATTTTTTGCTTTCGAAGGCGTGATTTTCTTAAGTGAAATCACTTTTCCAGTTAGGCTTACTTAATTTTAACTCATGAATAATTCTTTATTTCTTTACGTTGTGTCAATAAATTTGAGGTCTGAGCGCTTGTGAGCAGTAGAATTATGAGCTTCAAAAATGAATTGTGCTGTAAAAAAAATAC
The DNA here is from genome assembly GCA_014899125.1 of Orchestia grillus. Classification (NCBI taxonomy): domain Eukaryota; kingdom Metazoa; phylum Arthropoda; class Malacostraca; order Amphipoda; family Talitridae; genus Orchestia; species Orchestia grillus. The sequence goes on from VOMN01011579.1 coordinate 16,111, forward strand.
GTATAAGTTATTATAATTTTCGAGTCAAGTTTTGTTTAAAAGAAAACATTAACCTTACCTCGAAAAATTTTCAATTTAATAAAGAAAAAAAATTAATTGGACATCAGGATATCAACGTTCTCTTGCCACTTCATTATTCTAAGTTGACAAAATTTACGGCTCATCTTCGCTACTTTGGATAATGAAACATAACGTATATGCAACGTTTGTCAAGATATAGTGGACAACGTTGAACATTTGAAAGAAAAGCTATAATATTATTCTTAAGAAACTATCATCCATTGGCCGCCCAAAATGATGTCATGTCTCACGAGAAATGGTTTAATTTTCCGTATCACTGACAAGGACTGCCTTCTGTGACACAGTCGCGCTGAATATGAGTGCGGGACAGAGAATGTGGATTCAGGAATATCCACCTATTTAATTTCTTACGATGCGGACACGAAATAAATTTACAAAGGGTTCCACTATATGATAACAGCCCAGTGTTGCTTTGTTGGTTGGATGGTTGGTCCGAACGTGCGTCTCTCTGACAGGCTCTTAAAATTTAGATGGGAGAAAATTCTTTAGTCCGTATAGCTAACTATAGCTAACTCAGTCCGAATAGCTAACTAATCTGTAAGACTGGCAGAGAAGACAGTCCGTATCAATAATACTGAAAATAGCACTATTTCATGCCACATTTACAGTAAATAAGAGGGCATCTCAAGAAACTAACATCATTGGTCCCGCCATTATGAATTTGGCGCGTCTGTAAGAATTCCATAAACTGCTAGTCACACTTTGTTGTAACTCGACTTTCAAAATATTTACAGCATAAGACAAGAGTACAGTATAATTTCCTGTTTATATTTCATTTTATACCAGTTTTATTTGCTGTTCTTACTCGTGCTGCTTACGTTTCAAAAAAGTTAACTTTGTGTACCAACTTCTGACGACGACGTGGGCAGCTCGGCGCCCTGCAGCAGCTGCAGACTGGGAGGCGTGGGCTTCCTCAGGCGCGCCTCCTCAGCAACTTCAGGCCGACCCAGCGCCTCTACCACCGCACCCTCAGCACCAACATCGACTTCTCGAACCCAGACTGCGGGCACCCCGCCGGCCCGAAGCGATATGCAGGTGTGGTGACGTGTGAGAACTCATTAGCCTTTGCAAAAAGCTGCTGGTAAATTCCCAGGGAAAGCTGGCTGTGGTCTCATTCTAAATGTACATAAGAATGTAGATAGTTTTTCTCAAAAAGCTAGCTGCAGTTGCGTTATAAAATGTTGGGCTCTAAAAGGTTAGAATGACACATAAATTGTCTGCGACCTGATCATTCCTAGACAATACTCGGAGGGTGTGCCCATCATACCAGCACGGCTGCATATGTACATGGCAAATTTCAGCCATTTGAGATGGAAATATGTTTATGGGGTCTGTACGCTGTCCAGATAGATGAATCATACTGCTCATTGTTGAAAAAATATATTTCAGTCACAAAATTTGCATGATAAATTTCAGGGTTATTTGAATGGTTTCTCAAACATTTCTTCCCGTTTCCTCTGCGTGTATACCGATGCAAGCCTGTTGGCGTTTCTTTTGCTCGTTAATTATATGCAAAGGACCTGGGTTCAACACTCGGCTCAGGGAGGCATTTTCACGTGACGGCGGAGAACTTCCCTTGGGAAAGGAAGTTTAAGCCACACATTCTTCACATCCCCCACCACACCAGTAGTTGTAAGGCATTTAAAACCCAACGGTAAAACGTGTTAGAATTAATAAAGGTTATTTTTTTTATCCGCCTAAGACTTGCATTAAATGCCGCTTGTTAGAAGAACAACGTTCGCAAGAGGTTCATTGAGACTCGTCAATCTATTTTGATTCGTAACTATCATACTAATTATAGCACGGAACTACCCGCACGTACTACTAGTCATTTCATCGTGTTTATGAAAATTGTTTTCCGAAAATAATCCACTATTTCTTCCTGTGATTCGAGTTCTGTTCTCACTGAAGACTGCCTTACTTTTTGAACTTCGCACGATTTATAAATTGTCACTGCAGATGGAGGCCACTTTATGCATTTTGATGGAAAATATGCATATTATTTAGAGTCTTGTCTGACCTATCGAGCATCTTTTCCAATACAAATATATTTCCTTTCCCTGTGAATGGCTATTCGAATCTTGAAAACAAACTAGCAATAAACACCGAATTTTTATTACGTTTTTAATTCAGTGTTCCTCTGGTCATAAAAAATTGGTACAGTTTAAAAAGTTACTTAACAAATACTCGTGATGGTCATATAGATTTCTGCTGTTTATTACTAATGCCCATTTTTCCCATCCACCCTCAGCAAACACCTTCTAACGTGCGAAGACTACTAATGATGCGCAAGTCAACACCGCGCATGAGAAACATGGGGTGCTTGGCTCTGCAACTTTGCGACTAAACTTATGGTATGGCACATTCCATAGAAGAAAATTCGCAAGGAAAATTTCGGCGGAAGGAATAATTTATTTTGTGATAATAGGTCGTGAAGTTCTGGGCTCGTGAGAGACCTAAAGCAGACGGTTCTCGTCGCACTAGCGTTGGGAAAGATAAGCATCTTAGCTTAGTTGTCTTCTCGTGACCTGTGAAATTATTGAATGCTTACAGCCCACAGGAAAAATATGAAATAGACGGCAATACTATGGCTCCCTGTGAATTGACAACGAGACTTTTATGTGACTTAGAAAATTTTATCCTGCTGAAGTATGGTTTACTAGTTAAATTTCCAAAATAGTTATCCTATGTTCATATTTTACCTGAAATAAGCTCTTTATTTATTTTCTCGTATAACGGTGTCTTCTAAAAAAACAATTTGAAAATCGGCATCTCCTAACAAGTATCACCAAACTTAAAATCCCCACAGTTCCACTTTCCATTGAGCAAGTTTTGTTTTGCCTTCAAATAATTCAAAGAATAATAATATGTAAGCACACGAACTTAAAATTCATTGATTTAGAGACGAAAAAAATTAGAACGCTTCCGTTTCCGGCACCAGCCAATTCAAATTTGGCGAGCTAACTTACGCGAGCAATTCTAACCAGGATGTTGGTTCGTTAGGATAAAAATAACACATAAATAGAAGATGAAGAGGAGCTAGGCAATAATTTGCCTATATTTTAATGCAGGCCGAAGTCGATAGGAGAACTGGCTTTTTGTTCGTAATTGTTTCTAATCATCCTGCTGTAAATTTTGACTCGCAATGTTCTTCAGAAGAAAATTTAAGAAATCTGCAATTTTTCTGTTGACGCTCTGAAATATTAGAAAAAATCTGGTGTGGCTTTCAGATAAATGTTAAACGTGATGAACTTTGCATACATTGTGTTTTAAAGTTCTGTGTTAGTACTGGCGTGACTATCTTTATTTGTAGAATTTCCCTGGAAGTTGACAGTGAAATCATCTAAGCATTTCAAATATGGATTACTTCAGTATAATTATAAAATGATATTGAGATCACATAATTACCTAATTAATTTCTCATTAAAAATTCTAGGCAGTAGCCTTATTGCAAGCCTATTAAAATTTTGATATTCATGATCTTTTTTGTCTTTTTAAATATTCGTAACTTGAACAATCAATGAATATTTGAAACATTTATCATATCTTCTATATGAATATCTACTCGTCCATGTTCACCACGTTATAATTACATATGAAATGATAGAAATGAATTAACGATTGTTTTGAGAGAACTAGTTTGTCTCATCAATTGAATATAAACTTTATCTCTGACGAGCTATCCATGTATGGTAGCCACAATCCCAGGAGCCCTTTTATCAGCTATCACGTTGGTTTCTCATGAGTTCATTTACTGCATGTTTAAAAAAATTCTTTACGAGTGTATCCATAAAATTCTTTGCTTAAAATATACCTTTATTTTTCCGATAGAACGCCTCTGTCAAATGCCACATCAGACGGGAATAAAATGAGACCGAAAATCTGAGGTTTAATTGCTCCTTCATTATTTCATTAATTGAGACCTGAAATGTGAGGTACAGTCAAGGGTCACCTGTGTTTGGAATTGGCTTAATTGCAGTTGAATATTTTTTTTCTGAAAGCCTGGAATTCACAAAGCAAACTCAAATGAATATAAATAGACACTGGTATCTTTTGTTTGGAATGTCTTTGGGAACCTAGACGCTGTATTAATGAATATCTATACTACGTAAACACATTGCTCTGGAATTACTCAATCTTCCCAAGTATGAAGAGTACAAATAGTAGTAGTAGAAGTAGTAGTAGTAGTAGCAGCAGTAGTAGCAGCAGTAGCAGCAGCAGTAGTAGCAGCAGTAGTAGCAGCATTAGTAGCAGTAGTATCAGCAGCAGTAGTAGCAGCAGTAGTAGCAGTAGCAGTAGTAGTAGTAGCAGCAGTAGTAGCAGCAGTAGCAGCAGCAGT
>VOMN01011583.1:0-10641 GCA_014899125.1 Orchestia grillus
GCCCTCGCTGCAAGGCCCCTTCCTGTGCCGACACTGAGAGGCGGTCACGAGAATTACGGGCCCTTAATCCTATTGGAAGATTCATCAGTGCCCTAAAACGAGTGCATCAGCTCACTTATCCGTCAAAGAGCCTTCGAAAATTTAATAACGCTCCACAGCGTCGAAGTGAAAGAAGGACTTTAAATTTTTCGCAATTCTATCAACTCATCCGAGAATCTGTTTGCAATACTGATACTTTCTTTTGAAAATTGTTGTTGTGTTCAATATCTTGTTATATTTCTGTACGTAAAATATTCACGGGCTATAAATTGTGCGCTGGAAAGAATTAAATTCCATGAAACTCAACCAAGTATGCAGTTAGTTAATGTTCAATTCTTATTTATAGTTTCATACTGGTATCGTGATGAGTAAGTACATATCATCAGAAGGCCTTAATCATTTATGGATTTTCTATACAGTGCCTCAAATATTCATTAGGTCGTTACTAACCCAGAAGATTAAGCAGTAAATTACGGGTATATACATACATCAAAAGATAGACTGAACACCAGAAACATTTCCGCTTCTCTGAACCCTTAGCAGTGAACGACTATCATGTTCTACCTGGTCATTTTGCTTAATACTTGCCGTAAGTCTTTACCCTCCTCAATCTTTAGAACATTTATTGATTCACTGATTTAATAACCAGAATTAGATGAAATACACTATTTGTGATATCCTGGGCACTCTCACATGATACTGACGTTTTACAGTGCACTCTTGTGATGTCGGATACACATTCCAGGTTTTTTCGTATTTGTATATTAAAGTATTTTAATTTTTAACTTTTCTTTAGTAAAGGACGTTGGATAAACTTTCCAATTCTTTCATGCACTAAGTACAAGCGAGACATTGCCTCTCTTTTATTTTCGAACATCCTTTGAGATGTGATAGAACGAAAGCTCATAGACCAAGGCAGTCGTAGAAGTCAATATCATCGAAGTTTACGATACATTCCTGCTAGCAATTTACTTGCCAGCTCAAAATACGACTCATCGAGTCGATGTGGTCATCATGGACTCTCCAAATGGATGGCCTGCCAAATTTGTGGTTTTTCTATGATAATAGCAAGTTTTGAGGCGGGCAGAGTAACGGTGTAAGCTTGTTTTGAACCTAGGGAGTACCATCGTAAGTGCCATTTAATTTACATTCCGAAGATTTATTCTAATTCATGATAAACTATTGGAAGTGACTGAATCCAGTAACATTTGAAAGATGAGTCCTATAAAGCGTTTATTTTTAAAGAGCCTCCTACAAAATATATTTAAGTAGTACAGCGTGTTAGTTATGCAATCAATACCAATTTATGTTCACCCTCACCACAATTTCGAGTGGCTTTGTGAATCGTGATCGTAGCAATGCCTCAACACCGTTATTTGAAAGAAACGAAGATGTTGTACCATTCTATTTCTACAGAAGGCTGATGTAAATGGTCTTTTTCTAATTTTAAATTCAACATGACATTTTAACGCAGATATTTACGTAGCGTAATTATTTTGAGTGATAAGTTAGAAGCGCAGTACGGTGTTAGCTGAAGTACGACTGCATGGCACCACATTGCCTCAAGTGCCAGAAAATGCTATGGTTTGGCTTTATTTATTGAAACTCGGCTGGAGCTATGGCGCATACGGGAGCACCCTAAATTTACGTTCAAGCCATAAACTGTTGTCAGGGGCATTTCATTTTTTTCCGGACGCATTTTGTGCAAATTTAGAATCTCTGCCAGGGACAGCCGATGTCGAGGACCGAATAACACTTTATTTGCGTGTCGCCGAGCGCGCCTGCGTGGATCTGAGCTCAGCCTGGCGCCTTACCGCCACGAGGTCTACTATTCCAGGTCCTACTTGCTGGAGGAAAATGAAATTTTATTCCGGTGCCTCATGAAAAAATCGTTTTTTTAGTACTCGGTTTTCTTCCAAATTAATTGCCTCTAAATTTTTTAAAGTTTGAAGTTTTAAAAAATTTGTGACCGTGTTTTTTTCATTTTAGGCAGAACTATTCTGTTTTTGAGTTGCTTCGTTTACCTAAACGAACGGTTCGCCATTGCGTTCCATACTCGTATGTTTAATTAGTCTGAAGGTCTATTGTCTATAGAGCCTCAGTCATCTCACATGACGCAATTCAATGTAATCCCTTCGATAAAAATTTTGCTTGGAAAATTAATTTCTGCTAAAATGTCCAATAGTAATGTGCTAATTTGTTTGATGTGGGATGTGCCAAGTGCTTGAGAACAAAGTAAAGAGAGGCAAAAAGGAGCAGCAAGTAGAAATAGAACTTTTCATGTCCATTGAAAAAGTCATTTTCAAGTGAAGCCATGACAAAAGCACGACATCAGTCAATGAAACTGCTATCTGCAGCAATAACAGCCTCTAATGTACTCGCTTTCGAAGCCGTCCGCAGGCAGTAATGAGGTGGTCCTGGGAATGTTAGTCATGGCATCCACAATAACTGTCCTTAGAGCCGAAACGGTGTCTTGTTGACGCTTATTGGGAGCCCTCTCCACCCTGTCTCAGACGTAATAGTCCAAACGGTTGACATGAAGGGAACTCTGGGGCTACATGTTTAGTGCGACATGGTCGGGAAAATTGGTGTTCTACCATTCTTGAGTTGAATGAGCCGTATGAGCTGGAGCAGAGTCCTGCTGAAAATAATACGGACTGAGACGTGCTGCAGCAGTAATGTGAGACTTCACAATAGTGTTCAAAAAATCGCTGTGAGCAACGGCGTTAACTCTATCACTTTGACGAAAAAATGTAGCGGGATCACGTCTCCTTAACGGCTCATGACACACAGAACCATCAAGGAGACGGAGAACTTGGTGTGCACGACGGACGGAAACTCCTCGGGTATTTTACGAAACCACCGATCATTTTTGTTGTTCATTTTCTGATATTGCACGCAATTTTCTCGTCCGAGAAAAGAAGAATAAACATTTTCACAGATCTGGATCTTTAAGCTTGCTCAAGGGGCACTTGGCTCGGGTTAAACTGTTCTCCCAGTTTCTTTTGGACAAGAACTGATCTTCCCGCATCACTTACGACTGGTGACAGAGGCCGCAATGAACCGCACGTCCGATGGTGACCTCATCAACCTGTGGCTGCTTGCCGGGGCCCTCGAAGGCTTCCCAGAGTCTGCTTGGATAGCGTAGACAAAATCGATGAATTCAGACGTCTTGATCGTGTCCGAACGTAGATAATGCCGACAAAGTCTCCCGTGGAAAACGGTTTCCACATCACCAATGGTAGGCTTTAGTTATCCCTGAACTCTGAAAACAAATTACCATGGGACTTTCAGGGAAGCAGCAATTTTGAAATCGGAGTGCCCTGCTGAGAAGAGATAATGACAGTATGCCTCTTCATTCGCTGGCGTGGCTTAGCGTCAGTTATGGGTACCAGCAACAAAAAAGGATGTGTTGTAATAATGTACGCCGTACTGTGCTTCTTGCCTTGAGTGTTTTATACTTGCTGCATCCTGTACATATACCACACAAAATATGTAGCACAATTTTAACAATATACTGACCACATTGTAACTCATGTACATTATTTAACGCGATACCTATCATATATGCAGAACGATGCTGACTGGAAAACAGTTTTTTGACCATGAGTTGATATTATTTTCTTTTTGTCACATTTTATAAAAAAATTCGGCTAGCTTCATAGGATTCAACATTGATGCTTCGGAGGCACTGTCTGCCACCGTTCCATGTATGAGAGGAAAAAATTCCAGCAGCCTCTTTTGAGAACGCTTTACAGCTCCAGAATGATTTGTTTCACTTTAGTAGAGATGTTAAAATGAAAGATCCAATTTCATAGCTCGGTCAAAAATAAAAGGAGTGAACCAAACGTAAAAACGTAGAAAGACTTATGAAATAGTGCAACTTGAACTCCAAAGAAAAGGTTTGCAGATTAATTTAATCGTGATACCTAGAAACTGATGATTAGTTATTCAACTACCTACAGTCTACGTTCAGAGGAGAAAAAAGTTGTATTGCTTGATTATTTATACATTATGAAATTTTAAAGTTCTAACGAATAAAAATCGTGAAGCAGACTCAAGAGCACGAGTTTGTATATCATGAGTTATGTTATATAATTACATCGACAATAGCTTTCAGGAGTTTCAAAATACGTCTCTTATTAATCCATTCGCAATCTCTTTGAAGAGTTTCACTTATTATTATCTCCGTAGCAAGTAATATCTTAGCCCGATTACGTTTCAGTGCACTCTCTTATGACGCTGCATCTTGACTTCATTCCCATTGAGGGACGTGAATCAGCTTTAATCTCCGGCCCCATTACATCAATGGATTTCAAGAGCTGAATATCCTTACAAGCGGCTGGGTGGGCATAACTGGGCAGCGTGCGTCGTTATCACGGACTCCATTGACGCCTCAACTTTTGATTTGGCAACAAAGTGGAAATTCGAGTCGGTGGGAGGCTTCTGCAAATATTACGCGGAAGCTTGGGCCGCCCCGCAGTAGTGAAGGATTTGCACAGCTTCCGCTGGCGGATGAGGCTATTGGGAGGCTGCAATTTGAAGATTCCGAACGCCTATTCGCCAATATGGCTTTATGGGAGAAAACCCTTGAAAAGCTTTGGCATTTCAGAATAATTTATGCTGAGATGAAAGTGACGAGAAGTTTTTTTTCAAGTTCGCCAAACAGAAAACTTAACAGCTTTGTTCTTGGAATATAAAATATGAAAACTAAATCCTTAGAGCAAGGAAATTGTTTTGAACTGGTCAATAATGTTACATTGTTTACGTACATCTTAGTTATGTAGTAATATAGGAAGGATGAGTTTCAGTGGAAACTGGTGCCATCCATGTCGAATGCTTATTCCCTTTTTTGAAATGGACAATTTGGATGTGGTCCTGTTTTTTTATTATGTCAATGTGCATTTATACGCTTCTGCTACATTTGCAAGATGTGAAAATGTGTTAGGTATATATGAAACAATGATAAATATGAACTCATTGCTGTCAACCCCAGATGACCGTAAATCCGTATTATTTTCTAACTGATGGTAAATATTTATTCAAAGCTGCATGATTTTTAGGTGAAGGGACTGTCAGAGGAGACGAGACCGTTCCAAAAAGCCAGCGCATGTCACCAAAGTTGCCCCTCCAATAATTCTTAAAGTGGACCGCCTCCACATGTACGGGAATCTCGAAGACCCGCCCGTTAATATCAAAGTTCTTAACAGTTTATCGAATTAACGGCCTAGTTTATGGGTTTTTGATATCGCTCTCCCAATAAACGGATCAATAAAGCTCACAGTGGTAAATATCTCGGGGGAACTTCCGAGGCGACACAAGTTTCGAAAATTTCTGCCCTAAACTCTCCTGTGTGAAGTTGATGATGACCAGCGAGAGCGCCCTGATTGCAGGCCAGCGAGGCGGCCAGGGGTCGAGCCAGGGCATCACGTTCCCAGAGCGCCACCCCCGGCGCCCGGGCACGAGTTGGTGCCCAACAGCGCCCGCTCACGCGAGAACGACCCCCTAAAATTATAAATAATTAAAAATATTATGATGGTATAAAGTTAGACTGGGTAGCGAGAGTGATAAGTTCGAGCCGGTATCAGTGTCAACTGAACGGTTTTCGATGTGCCAGCGAGAGTTTGGATGGTGTTTCAATGTAGTGATCAGAAGGTGTGTGCAACGAGAACAGTATCCGGCCTTTTTTCTTAAATCTATGTTCCGTTGTAACAAGGCGCCTCCTTTCTGGAGCGATTGAAACACTGTCAGTATTCATAAACGACACATTAAGGACACTGCCCCAAATAAGGAAGCGTAAAAAGTGATTAGAAATATAGTACGAGCAGTTATGAAATTTTTACATAAATTCAAATATTGAGATGTAGTTCGTGCACTTAATAATCCAGTTCTAGTTTTAAATTATTTTCAAATAGGCAATAACGTCAGCAATTCACAAATAGTGTAGAATTTAGATTGCAGATTTTCTTCATGTCTAAACGCGTATAAAACAAGCGATGCGTGTGCTATCACAGTTACACATAAATACGAAGTTTCAATGTGGCATGAATATATACACGCATATTTTATAATTTTATGGTGCTTTGTGAATAAAGCGCACAAAAAATGCACCGGCTGAAAGCAGGCCTACATTAGAGCGCATACGTGTAGATTAGTCTATTTTAACATGGATTTTATAACTCTTTCTGAATGAAATGAAGGGTTAGAATTAAATAGTCTTTTTGATGTAACCAGAATCCTTGTAAAGTAGATTGAGGTTATATCTTCATATGCCTATTACGTGTGAAGCAAACCCTCGAATAGCTCTTTGAAGCATTCTCAAAATTGATAAGAAACATCATCTCAAGAAAACCTCGGAATGCCTTCCTTGTTTACCTGCATCAAAACTCTAAATGAAATTCGTCTCGAACATCACACTGATCCAGCTGGTTTATTTTGTCTTCCTGATCAAACGGAATTCAATTTCATCGAACTCAACTCTTAAAACTGCCTCTAAAAGATCGTTCCTTTTTATTTAGCATTTTTTGAGTTTGCTCAAATGATTGTTATCGCAAAATTTCCCCTTACATTATTTTTTGGTAATAGTCCTAACGTTCTGCATTTTGGAATTCCACGCCTCGTATGTTAATGACCCGAGAGATGATGAAGGTATTAAAATATTTCAACGGCACCCAGAAAACCCCCAAAAATTTCAAATTGGCCTAAATTTGCGGCCTGTGTCCTGCAAGTTTCCCATCATTTCTAGGAAAAATATCGCCTCTTCGTGTTGGGTTCGTTTGAGATGGGAATTTTTATGGAATTAGCCCCTTGTTTGTCAAAGAAACCGAGGCACGACGATCCGTAGGTCGTCATTAGGGCGAGAGTCTCCGCAGAATACTTGATGGCTTGAGCCTCTGTTGGAATACCTAATGGAATCTCCGCTCGGAGACAGAATCCGGAATGATGCAGAGGCTCCGCTTGCCTCTGCCTGCTCGCTCCGAATATCAAACGTCATGCGACAGACCAACGCTGAATGTTTCTTCAAATGTTTGATGGATGTGGAAAACAAGAATCTGTGCATGCTTGATTGCCTTCAAAGTTTTACGGGATTTTGAAAGAAGTACAATCAAAATTTTGTACTAGAATTTCTTTCCACAATTTTATTTGAGAAAATGAATGTTCTATGATTATGTGAAGTCTGGTGAATCACGCCACCAAGAAATGTTGAGGATCCTCTCAAAAATGCTGTGATTGCAAGGTTAATACTCAAAAATGATAAATACTGGAAACCGAAATATTCGAAAAAACATGATGAAGGTTTCTTAGTTGTTGTACTTCAGTGAGAGCCATTCCATTTTGCTGTAGAATTCTCTGGTTGAAAACACATCAACTATTCTTAGAGTGAAATTATGTTAAGTGAAAATTAAGAGTAAATTTTCGAAGCACGATTCATTAAAATATGTACAACTGCACATTTATTGCTTGTATCATATGTATTGTTTCACAATTGTGTTCGTGAAATGCTTGATTGGTTTAGGAAACAAAAGACGTACAGAGGGGGAAGGCAAAAATGCAAAATGGCTATGAGACATGGGAAGACTTTGAATGTGTAATGCCAGCATTGGTCTCGTCAGTCATCCAATAATTGAACTCATCATTTATTTCGCAAGATCTGCCCTAAGAATAAACCTTTGTTTCGCTTCAATAGTGTCTGCGTGCACCATTCTTAATTGAATTTTCTTTGACTCTGGCTGTATTTTAATGAACAGCCCAAGCCAAATTAACATATTTCTTTGTTTGTCACCCATTGTGGCACCGTCAAGTGAAGCTCGTCCAATGATGATGATAAAGTGACAGCGCTTCATATCGCGATGACCCCGACTAGACCCTTTGTACTTTGAAATACCAATCATTTGTGTGATATCTATTCACTCTGAGCTCTTATGCAACACCGACGGTGGAAATGAATCATGAACGAAAAATGCAGGTTTCAGCTGATTTTCATCCAGAAATACGTTGTTTTAGGTACTTAAATATTGGTTCTAAACTCCGTAGATTTATATTCATACTTTTAGATTAACAATATTTGTGTTAACTTTCAAAATGTGAAGAAATATTCAGAAAGCAAAAGAAAGGCCCTCTTGTTTACAGCAGTTTTTAAAAGAAAAAAGATTTCAGTTTGCCTCCTAGCAAACACTGTTAATAGCGTTCAGTCGTCGAGTGCAGAGTACCTCTCAGTGCAGTGTTTTCACGTCGGCAACATCAACAAAGGACAGGTGTTCTCATCAGTTGCCAGGCAAACACTAAAAACCCAGCATTGTGAGTCAAATATTGCCAAGTTGATTTACTGCTCAGATTTTTCAATCATTTTAACTTTGGTCGTTCTCGTCCCTCGCTCACCGATGTTGATTCAATTCTTAACTTAGAATGCGCGAGAAAAATTCTCATTTAAAACTTCACGGGGTCTGAAGTTCTAACATCCAGAGACTTCTTTTTCAAATAATTTCCTTCTCGGTTTCCCCGAGATGTATAAATATGCTCCCGCTGATTTTTACTGAGGATTTATTCAAGAAATAAGCGCCGATAGCAACAGTACATTTACTCTCAATTCTTGTTATTCTATGAGCTCTAGTTATTTGCACTGTTTTGTATTAGTGGTATAATATTTAACTTAACTTAAAAATCACATATCAACAAGATATTTGTCTCTCAAACTAACAATGGGCTTAGTAGAAACTAAAGAAAAATAAATGAATAGTTTTCATTGAATTTGCTATTGTGTACAATGGTTTCGAGTCATGGAGTTTCAAAACGAACTCTATATTATGTAGATAGAAATTATAAAAGCATTCAATGAGTGCAAGAATATTTAATATTCTTTGAAATTAAACGAACTGAGAATTTAACTAATTCAGAGGACCTGCGTGTAATGAAGAGTTAAGATTCATTTTTGTCTGAAGAGTTGAAAATAAAAATAAACTTTCAAAAGAAAGAGACTAATGAGCCTACGCATGTGTAAGCTATTAAAATAAAGCCATGAAGTAGTAAGCTTTTGAAATTACAGTTTCACTGTACTTGTCGAGGCACTAAAATCAGTAACCTGAAAGGAGACTCGTCAAAACACTCAGGAGAAGAGATGAAATAATTGGACTCGTAGCTGAAGTAAATTTCCAGTTCGCTCTTGAAACGTAATGAACTATGTAATACAATTCACAATTAATGGTTTTCATTTTTAAATGCAATAGTTTCAATTGTTTTTTGATATTTATTGATACTGCGGCAAAGTTTTTCATCCCACGGACAATATACTTCAAAAGCACTTAAGCAAACTCTGATGGAATTTGCTTTGTATTTCAAGCGTTGACGGAACCTCAGCTTCCCTCCTCAAATTCCAACGCATCAGTGGCACCGCACACATTACCTCCATTTTAGCGGTGACGCGGCCGCACAAATGGAACATCAATTTAGCATTTGGCCTAGAGTCCACTTATCGGCCTGCAGACGAGCTTTGGCGTCAAAGTTTCGGTACGGTAATGATAGCGTCCAAATTCAGCCCAAATCCTCCACAAAGATCAAAAATTTACGTGAGGAAATAAAAACGCAACGAAGATTGTCATCATCCCAATGTGAATTTTAACGGATTTTAGCAAGCATGCTGTGCAACATTCCTTCGTTTTAAATACCTGAAGTGTGTTAAAAGTGTTCATAAAACATGGCGTAACGTCATGATCATGTATTATTTTCAAGCTATCGTAGTCGGCATTGCGCATGTACAAACGGTGATGAAATAACTTAACGCGAAAAGTTCTATCATAAATTCGTAANTATAGCGTAACTTGAAATTATTCGACTATTAATGCAAGTCTCTCACAGAGATGTTACATCTGTACTTTTTATAATAAACTATTCAATGTTCTGAAGTTATTGAGCATATTTTCTTTCTGTGTAACAAAGATGAAGAAAATGTCTTTTTAGTAACATTTGCCTTAAAATTTGAACTTTTCTCAAGTGTCCTCTACGATACTTTCCAATAGTTTTGAGCAAAAGTACTTTAACGCTTTACCACGAAGCTTGAATGAGAATAATTTTCGCATTTTTATTTAATATTTACGCGCACCTTGAGATTTCTTGTGAAACAAAATATTCGGGAGAATTCATACGCCGCAAAATTTTAGCTAGAAAACTTTAATTTCTTTTGTACTAAATGCCAATTCTTCAAATTCCATGCATAAATCATGCAGATTATTTTCTAAATCTATTGTCCAGCGAAGCCTAGCTTTTCAATTTCTTTTAGTCTCAGAGGAGCTTTAGCGTCATCTTAATCTTCCAGAGATTAAAGATTTAAAATTTCAAATTATCACTTAATTATTAAAACAATTCTAGAAAAAGAGCGGGTAAAAGTTTTATGCGACAAAAACTCAGAGTTACCGCTAACTCAGGTTTTGCAAGTGTAATATATCATCCCATTATACATGATATAAAAGCCTAGCGTTGCTTGCTTGCTTGGTCCGTCCGTCTCTCTGTTACACTCTTGAGGATTAAGATAGGAGAAAATTCCCGGGTCTGTATTTTTACATATTCAGCGAGACTGTCAGAGAAAGCAGTCCGTATCAGTGATACTGC
>VOMN01011588.1:0-26353 GCA_014899125.1 Orchestia grillus
ATCATCTGAATCCGTAAAAAATTATGTCCATCTGATGGAGAAAAAGATTGGTTAATTGCACCCAATTGCTCCATTTCAGCACCCCCTCCCCTTGTAGGACACACACCCCGATTTGGGAACCACAGCTCTGAATCCTTGCATCGCTTGGCCAGTGTGCGACAGCCAAGACCAACGGTGGCCGAGCAACTGTGTTCAAGTCTGAACCAATTCTTATGTTATCAGCATTGCTCAAAAGAGAGGTAAGATGCCCATCACTGCGGTAGCATACTAGATAGAATTTCATCTCTATAAAAAGCAAAAGGTTTCCAGCTTTAACCTTCGCTATATTGTTCAAGAAAAATGGCAAAACTGTCCTGCACCACGGTCGCATAATAGCTAGCATCTCATCTCTGTAAAAGCAAGTGGCTTCCAGTAACCGAGTAGCAAACCTTAGAGTGATGTCGCTTTACTTTGGCGATGTTGTACTATTACTTTCAGTCTCGAAATCAGACGAGAAAATAAATAAAAACTGACCAGTTGACGGTTTTTCATTTCGACATTTACTTATTCCCCCGAAACCTGTGTTACTATTTAAGAAAATCCTTTAACATACTAAAAAAAAGGCTGTGACGACAACGAATTAATGGGGCGCAAAATACATGGTCCTAGTTGAAGGTAGAATTGAAGACATGGTTCTAAGTGAATCCACTGAAGGCGGAGTTAACTTCTACAAACAAAAAACAATCGGCAATGAAAAACAATGTATTATATGAATTTGAATGTAAATTCATAGGTAATATATGAACAAATACTGTAATTGTCTGCATTCCTCCAATGAAGGTCGCTTTAACCTCGAAAGAATGATTATAAACGCTTAACCTCGAAAATACAATAAATTGATTGCGCTCACGCTAGTTAAGATTAGTTAGGATGCGACTCAAGCTATACGTGTCACTTTGCGTCCCTTCAGCTCAAAATAAATTTGCTATATTGAGGATCATTGAATAAAAAATTATTCTGAATGTGTGCTAACCCAATAAATTATGTGTGTGAGTCTCCCAGCTGCTCTGCACCCGACTGTCATCGAAGAATTAAAATTTTTACTACAGAAAGGTAAAAGTATAAAATGATTTTTCTTATGAATGAAATTAATTTTCAAAAAGTAGTAAATGTTTCTTCGGAACGGAATTTAAAATTAATTTATCGTTCCGGATCTAACCATGGTTTGGCTCGTGAAGTGTTACTCCCAAAGTTAGATGAGCATAGCATGGAAACTCCCAAGTGGAGTTAGTTGACCCCTTGATAGCTCAATGAAGTTGATGCCGTCATTGCAAGTACACCATCATTGTAAGTACACCGTCATTGTAAGTACACCTTCATTATAAGTACACCGTCATTGCAAGTATACCGTCATTATAAGTACACCGTCATTACAAGTACACCCTCATTGTAAATGTACCATCATTGATATGAACTCAATTCAATATATATAATCGACATCGAGGCTGAAATGCGGATGATGGAAATTTTATATTTTCATCCAAGTATTCCAACTTTCAAAAAGTATTCTCGTTATACGTTGAATATCTTGTTAGAATTAGTCAATTTCAGAAGCAAAACAAGAAAAATCGGATGTGTTCAAAAGTTAGAAATCGAAAGTGGTATTTTTAAAGTGATGTAAAACAAAGGATAATTTATTTCAAAGTTGTTCTCGAAGGGGTGGAGATTAGGCCTAAACAAATGCCGGAATGAAAAGTAAAATTTTAGGAATGAAAAATGCCCCCTGAATCACTACAGTTGTGTAGGCTCCGCATGTGTATTTTTTAAAAATAGATTTCACTTGTGATCAATCAATTGTTATGGACTTTAAAGGAAATGGTGCAATATTACTTTGAAAAATTAAAGCAAACAGAATAAATTTCATATTAGTTTTTACAACAGATGTTATATTTCAGGTATCAATCGTCTATAGACTCTTGCTTATTGCTGGGAGTCACATTTCACTGTTTTTAGCTCTTATAAATTCTCACGCAATGCTGTCGGAATGTGCTCACTGGATCCCAAGTGAAATGCAGTAACTTCGATGTTCATTGCACACAGGCCGTCATTGGCAGGCCTATCGAGAGTTTTTGCTTCGCTCCAAATCTGACTTTTTTTCGTTTTAAATATATTACATCCATTTGAAATAAATCATTCGAATTAACATTGCACAGATGATAAAATTATTGTCGTAAGCCAGAAGTGAATTGATCAGATTCTCAAAACAGAGCGGATGTTGCTGATCTGACATGTTAGAATGGAAATTTTTCTATGACATTCATTAAATGCAACGATTTTATAGGCATTAAATATAATGCTTTGTAGGCATTAAATGTAACCTTTATAGGCGCAGATGACTTGCAGGAGATAAAAGTTTGACCTGTCAAAATTTACTAGGTTACCAGATTTCATGACCAAAAGTTTTTTTGAATAGTTTGCTTAATTAACTCTTACAACAACAAGGTTTCTGCTGAAAACATACCATTCCGAAAGGACTGGATTTGCCCGAGATGTATGAGTACACTTGAGAATTGTCGGTGTATAAAGAAAGATTTCGAAGAAGGAAGAAATAAACTCGAGTTAAGGTCATTTTTTATTTTGAGTAAAATATTTGACTGGTTTATTCGTACCTGATTCAAATTTTCAAATTGGGTTAAAACGAATTCACTCGTCCATGTCAAAGGAAATGGTTGAGAACTTATACTGCACAGCCTACTTCAAAGTGAGCTGTAACCACTACCAGAATGCCGTGGGCTTATCGAAGTATGAAGTACGCATAAGAAAGTGGAAAGAAAATTCCAGAGGTCATTTGCTGGAATGGCTGGCAAATGAAACTCGGATCTTGTTTAAGAATGAAAAATTAAGAACTTACAAGACGGAGTAAAAATAATTGGATGTTCAAAAGTATAGAAGTGCATACCCAGCAAAAATTGTGGCCTGGAAGGAAATGTCTTAAATTTTCCATTTGTGTCTGATTAGTTACATCGGCATGAAGCTATCTGAAAAGAAATTAGGGAGGCCTTCATAGGAAGCAATGGATGATTTTAGCGATTACCGAGCAGCAGAGACAGCTGGTATAGAATGTTCCTAGCTTAATTTAAGACTGGGTTAAACAGTAAGTTTTGTTGACTGCCGCCTCAGATACAAAATTGCTCCTTTTTCGATATTATAGGTAAGGTTTTAGGCTGTAATATTCGGAGAGTGGTAGTTAGGCTATTTTTGGCTATGATTATTAGAATAATGAATGAATTTTATGAAATAAAACTAATATTTGTAGTTAGTGTTTTTCGGGGATTGAGCTCAAAATTATCCAGAAAAATTATAAAATGCTTCGAATAAACAAATACTTCACTTTTTTGAGACCAGTATAACTGAAGGATATAACTAGGTTGGAGGTAAATATAAATATCTCAGGCTTAATAAGTTTCAATACTAGTAATGAACATTTCAAAAAATAAATTTGTCTATGCTTTTCCGGATCACATAAACTTGTACGGTGTATCAAATTGTTTCGTCCCATCCGCTTCTTGATCTCAAAGCTAACGACGTTTTTGCACGCGATTTTTATTTTGTGAAGGCTGAAGTAAAACGTAAGAACATTACATAGGTCACTGAGCATAATTTTTCTGCTTTTCATTAAGCTATGATCTAATTTTTAGAATGTTTAGTGTTTGACTAATAGTTTAAACAAAACGATGATAATAGGATTATAACCGTTTGACATCAACTGATGTATTATTACTCTAGTGTATTTATTCATTTCATTGAGCTGCTAAGCCAGTGTGGACGCCATCTGAGTAATTTGTGCAAAATTACTTTAGCCTATTGAGACCACAATTTTTTTTCTCTACGTGTTAACTCAAGTCTTGTGTTGGACACGAAACGTGTCGAATACATTGTAAGGGCATTGTCAAGGTCTTCCTGACTGAGCCGGTTGGATGCCTTGTGTGGGTTGCTGAGCTCCTACATTTCCTTCACTGTCTCCATGATATTTGTCTTATCCGAAAATTTGAACTGTTAGGTAAATTAAGTTGAACTTTTGTTAAAAATTTATGAACAAATCTAAATGTAAAAATTATTGGAAACATTAAAGCTGATTTTATTATGAAATGAATTAATTTGTTTTAAGCTGTCCATCATAGTTTACAAATGAAACGTTAAAGCTGATTTTTATGAAATGAACTAATTTTTTTAAGCTGTCTATCATGGTTTACCAATAAAATCACTAAAATCAGCACAGCCTTTGATGGTAATATTGAAAAAGGTAATTTTTGTGTGAAATATAAGTATACTCCTGGGTCTGAAAATCAACTTTTAGAGTATCTTCAGTCACTTTAGTTCCAGTCACCTGAGTTAAAAATATTTTTATTGATGTGGCTTATTAAGCAAAAATTTAAAAGTACCTTTATTAATTCCAACATGTTTTACTGTTGGACTTTAACTAATTAAATTAACTTTAATTAACTTTAATTAACTTTAGTTAAACTACATCAATGCTAATGTATTGTCTGCTGGTGTTGAATAGAAATATCCAATCTGGTGATAGAAGATGAACAACTAAAGTTTTAGAAAATGGTATTGTAAGCATCTATGCAAAACTTGGCATATGTACCATCTTAATTGAAAAAATATTTTTTTTAATTTACTTGAAAATTTAATTGCTTGTGTGTCTGGTTCAACAGATAATGATAGGCATATTTTTATTGTGATCTAGTTTAACTGTTTAGTGAGTTTTCTTATTGAATTTGGAAACTTTCTGAAACCCTTAGATGAATGTCAAAATTTGTTGTTCCTGTGTTGAAAATAACTTTATATTTATTACTAAACATCCTAAATATCATTATTATAACTAAAATTTGAATGTAGAAAAACACTTATACAAAAAAGTGTCCTTCCATATTTTTCACTGGATACCTTTAATGCAAACTTAGTTTCTTTGATTAAATAGGTCAAAAAAATCCTGAAAAAGATAAACATATCTTCCAAAATTTTTGAATAACAAACCAAAATCCAGATAAATGAGGGCCAAATGTAATTTCAAAATATTTTATCATGCAACTTTTTGAACTGTTCCATATCATGAACTTTCAATTTTGTTGAAAATGACTGATAGTTTCACACAATTGATGCATTATCCAGATGCCTTGTAACACTATTTTTAAGTTTGTTACAAAAAATGTTTCAATTTCTCATAAATACTCTTGGTTCAATTTACATTTTCTTATGCTCACTTGTTGCCAGTTATGCTAATTTTTTTTTTCTAGATATGAGGCTCTTCAGGAGGCATAAAATAGGCCATAGGCAATAGGGTTTGGTTAGATAGGTGTGTCTATCTTATGCTGTGGGGACTGGCATCCCCAGGGAGGACACTATTAGTTATCGCAGCTCCAGTTAGGCGTTCTAGATCTTTTGTGCTCACTTTGCTTCTTTCCATTTTCATACCTTCTTTGCTAATAATTTTTATCTTTTTGTTTTTATTCTTAACTTGCTGTTATGATGTGCAGGGGATCTTGTATGGGAATACACCTTGTTCATAGATTCCCCATTCTTCAAAGTCCATACTAAATGGTCCATTCTTTTTTGGTGCAACATTGTCTTTGGTTGCATTACCAAAGTGTTGTTATCTTTCCTTGCTACTATTACTACTACAGAGAGTCCTCATAATAAGGTAATTTTTTATCCTTTTTTATGTAACTATTTTTATGTATTTTTATGTCTGTACGGGTACCTTCCAATCCAGTGTAATGCATCATTCTAGCACATTGATAGGCACTCCTACAGACAAGGAAATACATTCAAATAGTCTCATGAAAAAATATGAAGAATTACTGTATACTGAGAACTCTCTGTACTACTTATAGATAGGGTGTAATTTTATAAATTAGCTCCAGAATGTTGACCTTGAGCTCATTTTGCAATAGGCTGGACCTCACATTTAGACTTCAGAGCTTCATTGTAATGATTCATTATACTGATAACTGGAGGGAGGGAGGTGCTGTGATAGATCCAGTTTTTTGTGCTCATGCTGAGATCTTGACAGAAGAGAAAAGAAGTAGCATATTCTGAAATAGCACTAAGTTTCTTAATGACTCAACTACATAAATTTTTCATTATACTTTTAGAGACTTAAATAACATTTTTTTCATCTCCCTACCTTTCAAGGGTTTTTTAGAGGAAGCTGTAAAAATGGAACAGTATATACCAAGGAAAGCTTCAATTGCTAAGTGATAATTTTGCAGATTTATGAACTCATTTTTTCAGAAATCATTATTCTAGGGAACCATTATTTGAGCTAAAATTACATCCTGCTTATAGATATAAAAGGAATTCTATATTCATTTGACTGCCCAAAGATTTTATTATAAAGCTTCTCATTATAAAATTGTTAGAATATATGTAAAAGTAAAAATTTTACAATATTTGATGTGTTATAAAGCAAAGGTGGGAATAAGTCTTTGAGAAGAGTTGGTTATTTGTCTTGCTGCCCTACTCAAATGTTTGAAAAAGTGTGAAATTAGTGTTTAGTATTGGATAAAAAGTATAGAATTAACAACAGTTAGTGCTGAATAAAAATGAGAAATAGATGTTTAGTGTTAAATTGAAAATGTACAATTGATATTTTATGTAGGCTGAAAAATGTGGAATTAATATTTAGTGCTAGATGAAAAGTGTGGGACTAATATTTAGTACTAGTATGTACGCCATTGAAAATACTGGGTTTTAACAAACTCATATTGGAAGATATAAAATGACATTTAAATAATTGTTGATTAGTATCAATATTAAATAAAAAGTTTTGATATAAACTCAGTTATAGACATTGCATTTTTTTAAAGTATGAATTTGTAACATTTTTAACATTGCATTTGGAAGTAGAATTTGTCCAATTCACCCATTCCAAATAGGTACATTTTTATTTTCTTATAAAATTTAAAAAAAGGCCCATAAAATTACATTTTATTTTAGCTGGGTTGAAAATTTGCATGTATTATTGTGTAACTAACCTGTGTGAATATTTTTGTTAAAAAATTCTTTGACACTTCTATACAGTATCCAGTTCATAAATTCTTCAAATTTGTGCCATTATCCTCGTTTGACTGGGAATAAATTGTATCAGTGCTGCCAACTGACTGAATATGATATGAAAAGCAGTGGTTGTTCCAGTATTGTTTTTTCTATATAAGAACTGAAAAGTTAATTTTGCTCTAAGTTATTTCTTCAGAAGCGGATACCAAACGTATATATAAACGTATAAATAAATACACAATGGGTATTATTATATTAGATTGGATGAAGAGTGTGGAACTAATATTTAGTATTGGATGAAAAATGTGGGGGCTAATATTTAGTATTGAATGAAAAGTTGATTGACATTGATTTAGCATTAGTAGCTTGATGATGTGCCAGAAATGAGTTTTAGATGTTCTACCTCTTGCTTCTTGAGGCTCTCTGCCTCTATGTTGTGGAATCATTCTTGTGTTCTCAGTTGTGATCCAATATTTAAATATAACCTCCATGAAATTCTACCAAAACATTTGCATTTCTTTCCACCTTTCTGCATGATGTCATTCTCAATTATATTACTTGTGATGACTAATAGCAGTTATTTAGCACCTTGATAGCATAAGATGAAACTTGAAATTTTATTACCTACTGTTCCAATATATAGGTACTTGCTGATATTCAATGATGTTAAATTATAGGGGCTTTAATATTAGATGAAAGTTATGCTGTTCTTTTAGAAGCACTTTAATTATAAAAGCATCATGTCAGTTGATAATCATTGGATACCCTAAACTGTCACTAATGTTTGATCTTTTTATATTGTTTTCTGCCCCTCAGGGGGCATAGGATAGGCCATAGGCAATAGAGGNCTACTACTACAACTACAACTATTGTTTTCTGGGATTTGAACCTATAGAGTTTTGTAACATCATTGGTAATTCATCCAGTTTTGTCTGATAAGTTTTTAAAATTATCCTGATTCTGAAAATGGAAAAATTACAAAAAATTTTCTTGACTGTCTTAAAAGATTGCAGTATTTAAGGCATCAGTGTGAAGAATATTTTTCAAGACTAAAATTATACATCTAGAGAAATTTTGTGTGGGGCTGAGAAAGAAGCCTTATCTTTTTGAATAAGTCATTGGTGCATATTTATGTCTATGTAAAGAACTTGTTAAATGTTGTTAGCTTCAAGTGGTAGTTCTCACAATTAAAAATCTAGAGTATGTACTTTATATTTGACTCCTCAGTGCATTATGCTTTCTATTTAAAAAATTGGCAGAGGAACATGAAACTACCCATCACATTCTTCATCTTTAGCATTGTAGCAAAGTGAGTTCAGTGCCAGATGTTCAACTTGAGGGTTCTTCTTCAAACTAGAGATATTTTTTTATGGCAATTTTATGAGGAATTTATCCTGTGTTTCAGTTGCCACGATGCCTGCAATGCCGAGTGGAAGCATGTACCAGTCACAAGGCCCCAGCTGTTTTGATCGTATCAAGCTGGGCTTCATGATGGGCTTTTCTGTTGGCATTGCCGCTGGTGCCCTTTTTGGGGGCTTCACTGCCATCAGGTAATGGTCCTGCTGTGCTACTCTGTGGTCCACATCTAAATAATATCATGTTCCTGCAATGTGACCTGCCAGTGAGTTATTTCATTTCTATAAATCTACCTAGCATAGTCACAGAATACTTGTCAAACAAGCACCTACTTGTAGGATCAGTGAATTTTTTGAGAATAAATTTGGTTTGCCTTAGTATGCTAAAGGCTGTACCTACTTTTCTACAGGAAGTTTCAGCTCAATCTATTGTGAAAGCTTAAGGATGACACTAAAGCAAATTGTAAAGTGTGATTTATGGATCTGATCACCTCTGGTATAATGCTACATGTTGTTGTCTTCTTGAGGATGGAATTTTATAAATATTCTATTCCAGTCCCAAGACAGTCAAAGAAAATAGCTGAAATTGTGCCTTAATGGTTTTAAATACAAATGCAAAAACAGTCAAATATCAGAGTTTCACCAAGATCTTACCACAAATAACAAAAAATCTATCTCTTTGATTATCAAATTTGTGTATTTGCTACAAAATAAGAAGTGTATAAATTTGCTAATTTTAAATTACTTTAGCCTTCTCACAGAGCATGGAGGTATGCATTTGACATAAGTATCTTCATGGTCTCTAACTTTCCACCAGTGTGTTGCATTGCTGACACAAAATCTAATTCCTATCAAAAACTCACAGCATCCTATACATTCATCATAGCCGGTTTTGATTTTTGAGATGACTATCTCCCAGGAACCTTTCACAACAGTTGCTCCCGACTCTGACTGATTGCTCACTTATATATCTCATGTCAGACAGTGAGTTGTCTCATTAACTCCTACCGGTACAACTGACTTCACTCTAGATTGCTGGGCCATCATATATTGCTACATATTTTCCCACTTGAAGTTTAAAAGTAAACCTTTTATCTGGGGAAAGCAGTTGGTGGAGCAGTGATGCAATCCACTCACAATTGAGGGGACCTTGGCTCGAATTTGGCTGCTCTGATGGATTTTTGTAGATGTACAGACTGCTTTTTTTTTGGGAAAAGAAGCTTGAACTCCACTGTGCGCTCATCACTCATGCACACTGTCAGTAATTGTGAAGCATTTGAAAACTGATGTTGTACTGTACTTCCACTCACAATTAAGTTGTTTTTTTCCATGATGTTACCGTTTTTTGTTCATGGCAGGTATGGATTACGAGGCCGCGAGCTGCTGGGCAGTGTGGGCAAGTCGATGATGCAGTCCGGTGGTACATTTGGCTCCTTCATGGCCGTCGGCAGTGGCATTCGGTGCTAAAATCCCGCAGTTTTTGGGCTTCCCTACTCATTTGACTTCATGACATTCAAAAACTTATGCCATTCAACAATCGTTGCCAAGAATTATGTTTTGAAAAGAATGAGTGCACAATTCAAATGTGCATTGTTGTAACATTTCATTTCTTTGCGCGAGTATGAGACAAGTTGAGAAATTTCTTTGTGTGATTTTACATTAAAAATTTTGTGAGATTCATGAATGCAATTCATTTTAACGAGCGAAAGATCCAAGTTAGTGCCTGTAAGCTGAGATTGGGTTTTGTAGCATGCAGGGTATTTCCAATACATAAAGTGATTAATATCTTCCTCGGCTACGTCAGCAGAATTAGTGAGGTGCGCATTGAGGTTTTGTGTTGGACTGACAAGCGTCGTTCTTATTTTTTGGTTACGAATATTGTATATTAGTTCGAAATTCTTGTGTGCTTGCAATTTTTTGCGGCTTCCATTGAATCGGAACAAAATCTGCGAATCGTGTCCCAGTATGCGTTGAATTTCAGTTGTGCATTTGCAGCTCAACTGTTCCATGAAAATTGAGTTGATTTAACTTATTTGGAGAACTTCATGTGTTTTTTATCACAAATTGAATTGCGTTTGGTTTCATGTATCGATACTTGCATTTAGTCATCTTGATTTGTTCAAGAATACCCATGTGAAAAGATACGGTAATGCCTCAATTATTGCAGGTGCTATTTCTTTTAGTTTGGTTTGTGGTGCATCAATTCTTGATTCACTCTGATGTTGTGTTGCAAATGACTACCAACTCATTCGTATGTTTTCCGCTGTTCAGGCGGTAGTTTAATTCCATTATTGAAGAACTGTTACATGTTCAGGAGGTATACAAAATTCATATGAACGGGCTAATTGATGTATATACATATTTTCATTGAATCTAAGGTGTGTATTCATTGTTAGGTCTATTCATTTTCATATAAATCGTTTGTAGGAACCTTTTATTCATTAATTCCCTGCTTTACATGCAGCAGGGGAAATGAGGGAGAGCCACTTTCTCATTATTATTGACACTGTATTGCATTATTATTATTGTATTGCATTATTATCTTGCTGTATTGCATCTAATACGTTTCGTTTTACGTGGGTGCTCGGATGTTGCTTTAGTGACCCAGTAATTCTCGAAGCTTGGTACGATCGGTCTTGCCTCATCGACATGTGTATCGTTGAGAAGAGAAGAAGAGAACGAATGCTTTTGTAGGTATCACTGACAGCTCAGCATGGCATCAGCATAACGTGAGGCACGAATGTGTCGTGGGCTTATTTTGTGAGTAAAATCACCGTCCTCTACGTTTACATTCTTTTCTCTAACCTTTAAAACCCTAATGGCTCTACGTCGCGGCAGAGCGAACGTTGCGTTTTATTCCTATACTAGGAGATGCCACCTGCCAAAAATAACGGGACCATTAATATTAGCTTCTCAAGACACCCTATTATTTACGGTGGCTCGGACGTGAAACAATGTTATTTTCAGTAGCACTGAGTAGCGACTGTCTTGGCTTTAGCAGATAGTCGCTATTAGTTAAGGAATACGGACACGGGAATATTCTTCTGTTTGAATCTTGCAGAGTGTGATACGAAGACGGACGGAAGGACCAAGCAAGCAACACTAGGACAATATAATGCAGCGTGGCCGATAAGTAAGGTACCCTTGCCCACGACGGTATCACTGAAACATTGAAAAAACTCTGCACTCGTGAGTACAGAACTTTTTCAGTGTATCAGTGATGTGGTCGTGGGGAAGGGTTCCTTATTTATGGGCGACCCTGTATAACTAAGTGCATAAAATTTTACACAAATTTAATGTGTTCAGTGAAATACCTATTGTAATAACAGAGGAGTAATTATGGACAAAAAATACAAATTTTTGCATATTTATTTATACATTTAACTAGACTACACGGGACCCGTTGGGTCAAATGAAATTTATCAAAATCAAACCATATCCTGAAATATATCCTATGCAGTTAGGTCGGTATCCACAATACAGGATTAAACGATTGGTATAAATTTCGAATATCTCAGAGCCCACAGACAAACGCGTGCACGGTTTCAAGCAAACAAGACGACCAGAGTTCTAGTATTATATAGATTATACGCCTGGCGTTTTATTACACTTATAGTGTTGATTATAAACTAGTAGACAAGCCCCGCCAACAATGGCGGGACAAATGATGTAGAATTCTTAAGATGCTCTCTTATTTACGGTAAAGCTGGCATGAAATATTATTTGCAGTGTCACTGATGCGGACTGCCTTCACTGACTGTGAAGCTGATAAGTTAGAAATATGGACCCGGGAATTTTCCTCTTATCTAAATCTTAAAAAGTGTGACACGAACCAAGCAAGTAAGCAACACTGGGCTATTATTATGTAGTGGGATCACCGGTCAAAAAAAAACCAAAGATGCGAATATTTTGGCGCCGAATACAAATATTTATCTTCTACTCTGACAACAATAACTTGCTTTAGAATGTAGAACCCGTTCATTGCTCATCAGATCAAATTAATTTATATATTAATTACGGATTGGGTGAGTGAATTGTGGCAACACAAACGTCAGGACTTCTTTCATTGACTGGTTTTCACCAATCCTTATCCTGTACTATGTACAGCTGCAAATACTGGGACCTGAAGAGCTTGAATGCAATACGCGATAATGGAACAGTGATTCAAATTGAGCAGATCTAGTTGGCTTCGGGCCCAACACAAAAGAACATTA
The DNA here is from genome assembly GCA_014899125.1 of Orchestia grillus. Classification (NCBI taxonomy): domain Eukaryota; kingdom Metazoa; phylum Arthropoda; class Malacostraca; order Amphipoda; family Talitridae; genus Orchestia; species Orchestia grillus. The sequence continues at coordinate 12,614 of VOMN01011588.1, forward strand.
ATTTGAGAAACCGATAGTATAAGAGACAAAAAACCCATAGAAACGAACTCTAATTTTTGTGCAGTACGCAACGATAGACTAAGGAAACAGTATTGGCAGTTTAGCTCCGGTCTAGAGCGCGTGAAATGAACTACTTTTTACCTTTTTCGACCTTTACCTTTTTACCTTTGCTCTGTCATGAAGAGAAAAAAAGACTTGCAAAGAATCTAGTCTGAGCTGTAATTATTTGGTAACAGGGACGTATAATTACCGTGATATGTTGAATAGTGGTAGAATGTAGGCGTCAGTGACTTGTATGATGTATTAATTATTATTTTGAGACCCGTGTAATGGGTATATATAACGAGAGCAGTGATCGCACATAGCAGCCAACTCAAAAACCGTCGTCTGCGGCCAAAACTCCCGTACTACAGAAATAGCTTGGACCTCAGTGGAGGCCCGTGACCATCCTGATCCAAGGCAGGTAGTAAGTGATGTCCACGGCCCCTGTGGGGGCGTCTGCACTGCAGGAACTGTCCCTAAACTCAGCCACCCCCACCAGGTACGTCGAGCCCCCCGTTGTGTAGGTGACGGCGCCCCCGCTGTCACCCTGCGAGGGTCATTTACGTCAATGTTAGCCTGCTGAAGTCTTTTCACTAGTTTCAGTATTCGTAATTAACTACAATGGTCATTGTAAATACACGAGATAAGCATCATACTTACAATAAAACAGAATAATAGTCAAAATGAAGATCGGCAGTGGAGTTCTAGTAGCCAAATAATGGTAAGGCAGGCTGTTTTGGCAGCGATGAAGTTTTTTTGGGATTCGGATATCTCGTGTTTGCTAGACCCAGTGTCTCATAGTTTGTGGAGAATTTGCGTCATATTTTAAGGATTCAGAGAATTTCAACCGTTAATTTTGTGCATAGTAGAGAAGTCAGGAGACTGATGTAAAATCCTTTTATAGGAGTTTGTAACCCATTGTGATCAATTTTTTTTTCAAGAGAAACTTGAACCCTGCATGAACCAATACATAGGAAGCTTTCGATTACGCAGTACAAAATCGTAACAACATTGCTTTAGTTCACGTGAGATTCACCTTGCAAATCCCAGCAGCACTGAAGTATTTTCCCCTAGCGCAGAACACTCCGGCGTTGCGCAGGGACTGGCCGTAGGCTGCGGTGCACTGCATCTCATTGAGGACCGTCAGGCGAGCGGCCTGCAGCCGGGGGCTCATCAGCTCGCTGTCGCCTGCGGCAGGAGCGAAGATTTTCTCCGATTTTTGGGTGGTGAGAGTGTGAAATCAAGGGTTACTGGATCATGACAGCGTGAAAGCTGGGATTACGGAGTCATGGAAGACTCAAAACAATGATTTGAGTTTTTTCTTGTACTAAAATCTGCATAACATAAAATTGGTTGAAAGTTTTTACAAATATGAGATTGGGGAACTTGACGAATAAAAGGATTAATCTGCAATGATGCCCAATCTTCAGCCGAAGATCGTAGATTTAGTTTAAGGTTTTGAGTTTAAGATAAGCTTCATCAATGGATGTCATTTTCTTCCCCAATCCTCACCAGATTGCAGGGATACGGCTTCGTTATAGCTTGCGGGTCTCTGTGATGTGGGTACGGAGAGTTATTGCTGGTGGGTCTCTGTGATGTGGGTACAGAGAGTTATTGCTGGTGGGTCTGGGTAATGTAAGGATAAAAGGAACACTAAAAAAATGAAGTCTTTCTCTCGTGTTCGGCGCAATGCTCGTTTATTCAAGTGGACTATAATGCGATGTCTCTGTCTTTACTGGGCTATGAACTTTTTGAGTATGCATTCCAGCAGCTCAACCCATGTGGATTCGAGCGGCTCGCAGTGGAGTGAAGAGAACATTGAGAAGGGAATCCGCATTCTACAGTTCTCAAGTGAATGCATGCGTTGCAGTTTCCATTGCTGGTTTTCCTCCAGCTCATATTCCTAAGCCTATGTAGTGTGCATCTTTTCATAGTGTGTACCGTAGTGTTTCATTATCTGAGCCGTGGTCATGCTGAGAGACGTGTAGTTCACCTGTAAGCCACTTACCGAGAGTGACGTCTGTCTCCTTCATGGTGCTCTTTACCCAAAAACTGACTGCATGTCTCGTCACATCAACAGTCGTTGACCTTTAGACGTCCTCCCAGTAATGACCGTCTGTTTCATCACATCTCTCGTCACTGACCTCTAGACGCCCCCCACCCCTAATTACTGACCGTCTGCCTCATCACATCTCCCGTCACTGACCTCTAGACGCCCCCCAACCGGTGACCAAGACCGTCTCTTCTGTGAGGTCGGTGTGGTGCAGTGCTGGAGGCGGCAAAATTGCGGGCTTCAGCCGCCACGACAGCTCTGCACAAAAGCCGCAGTTGTGCCGTGATGCACACGGTCGTGTGAGGGGGAGAGAGAGATACAAGTGCCTGATGAATTTGTTAAGAAGGAGTTACTTTAAGAATGTAAGTGCATGTAGACTCGTGTACCGATATATCTTGTCGTTCTTATAAAATGCGTATCGTAACACCACGATGCTCAAAATATTCCACTTGATTTCTACATAGAGGTCTGAACAGTTTGGTCCGCGTTATGTCATACAGATTATACTGTAGTGTTGATTCACTTTTTTTCCTATCTAACGAAACCCATTCGCAATCGAGTGGTACACGTAGAAATTTTATACTAGAGGGGCAGTACGATTGTATACAACAGTACAGTGTGGAATACCTCAGAATTTCCCTCCTAAATTAGTGAGGTAACATGTAGCGAAAATTCTCATTTACTAAGCCCCTGTTTCCTCTGTACTCCACTGTCGTGTTGTACGAACAAATGTGCGAGCGTTGGCGTTATTTTTGCCTTTTAAAGAGTTTACTGCAGATTAGCTTTGAGTTTCATATTCTACTAGTAAGTTACATTCAGAATACACCGCTGCAACTGGTCAGAATGATTAAAAAGATGTTGCATGTCCTTACGTCGCAGTCACATGACCAGTTAGGAGCGTAAGTAAGGGTCACTTATTGAGAATGACAGTGAAAGTCGGGAAAATCATCATTGGGTGTAGCGTGAGCAACGGTGCAGCATTGGTCGATGTTACTCAACCCTCTCGGCATCTGAAGATATTCCCTACATTCTGCAAGTACGCTGCAAAAATAAACAGCAGTTATAATGTCGCTTACTAAAACCAAACGAAAAATAGTTCATCGATTGGGCGAATTTTGCTCATAGCATGTACATGAAGCTTCGCCGTACGAGTGAATACATGGACTTGTTGATACAGTTATTAAATTTTCGGGATGTAGGTAGTGTGTCTGCGTTTATACGCCAAGAAAAAATCAAAGTTCATTAATTTGTAACCTATTAAAACGTTTTGATTTTGTTTTTTCAAACAGGCCCCGTTTTGACCGTCATTTTAGGCCCACATCATCGTGTTGTTCAGCTCAGAGGGCCTCCAAGATATCCGTTGCGAATTCGATACTGAAGGATTTTGCTTTCACAAATTTGGTTTTCACATTATTTTCTTTCTGATCTAAATTAGACATTTGAGTTATGAACACAAATGTCATGAAATATTAGAAATTTGTATTAAGGCATGAGGCTGTCCGCGCTACTCACACCGAAGTTCTTACTGGCTGGTTATTGGAATTCCGCAGTCTTTCGGTTTGTTTACAACTCTTTCTGTTCACTAAGCTCATATTCTTTCGGCTGTTTAGTTGAGTTAGTGTTTCGAATGGGCTGTTTAGTTGAGTTTACGTTGTTCTTATTGGCTGGTTAGTTAATTTAAAGCTTTATTTGAGCCGTTTACTTGACTACATTCTTTATATGAGCCTTTAGTTGAGTTAGAGCTTGATATGGGCTGTTACTGATGTTGGTACTTCAAAAGGACTGTCAAATTGAGCTATCGGTTCAAAGCGGCTGTTCAGTTGCGTTTATGCATCATGTGGGTTCTTGAGCTGAGTTTATGGTTCTTATTTTCCACCCATTTACGCTTTTATTTCTCTTGGGCAGTTTAGTCGAGGTTACACTTCCAATGGGCTGTTCAATTGAATTTATTTAACTCACAGGCGTTGACTCGTGTTCACAGTTCTTACCGGCCGTTTGGTTGAGCTTGAGAAGTGCGAGATTATGAGCAGACGAGTCTTGGGTCGAGTCGTACTGCGGGTGTATGACGCGTTCATCCACTAGGATCTGCACACCTTCCACACCCAGCACCATCTCCACCCAGCCCGTCCCGCCTCCTAGCAGAGTCGCCGACGTGGCTCTAAGTGCACGAAAATAATGCATTACTTCTTAAATTCTTTGGAAGAAGTACGGTTATACGACACGGGTCACACTGGTGTACCGCCTTTTTGGGGGAACTTAGGTTGTAGCTTTCTCTCCAAATAGATAATTCCGTATAGGACTAAACCCGGAATCTCTCGAATTGGAAGCGAGTGCGCTATCATTTGAGCTCTGAAGCTACTACAGAAGCTTACGGAATTCTCCCCCTTCTTTATTGTTCGACTGTAGAAATAATTCTTTCGTTTGTGACTCAGTTTTACAAGAAAATTAGCGCTGATATTTTGCCCCTAAGAAATTGGTATATGCGTCAATAAAGACTTTGATTTAAGTGAAAAAGACATAAAAGTATTATATATTTATTAGTATTACGATATACTCCTACGAGTATTTCTCGTATAATTTCTGTACATATATGTATCATAGACGTGATCTACTCGCTGATAAAAAATGGTGTAGGTGCATGTTATGCATGCCTGTAGGTGTAGTCACTGTTGGTCTCTAAAATTGACGGCTAAATAATGATAGAATCATGCAGAATTTCAAGTTTACTACTTGTCGTTTAAGACGTGGAAAAATATGAGTGTAAAAGTGAAATACTGGTTGCATGTTCCGTAGAGTTTCTTACGTAGCCACGCATCTCGCCGTTGTGACCGCCCAGTCGCCCGAGAGCAGCACCGCTCCGCACGCGCCCACCGAGCTGCTGCTTTGCTCCGTGAACAAGAATAGCTGCAATAATAATACTTATTTCACATGGAAAGTTATCATGCCAAATTAATCATTTATGATTTCAGTTAGAAGCTGTAGTCGTACACGGAGACTAATATTCTAATGTCTAAAACCGAAAGAGAGTATTACTGTAACAATAAATTTAAGTACATTGTTTAAGCTTTCAAATTTAGTACTGATGGTTGAAATAACTAATCACCAATTGTATCTTACTGCAAAATTAAAATTTACGCAATAACGAAACAATTTCGAGGAGTAATTTTAAGGCACACGCAGGAAATAACTTTCAGTATGCACAATACGGTGAACACTGGTGAACAACTTAACCATGAGGTACACATAGAAATTTTCCTGTGTATTCACAGTGGAACTTGGGAAGCCAAAAATCCTAGCGCCTCTATATTCCAACCATTACGCGACTACGTACAGATTACATATCTGAAATACATAAACTGTCGCTGATAATGTTTGATTTGTTCGTATTGGCGAACTAGCTCTCCGTGTTTGAAGAAGGGCTAAGGGTATTGTTGGGAGGGGCAGCCATCGTTTGTCTTGTAAATTTTTACGTGTCATTGAAGTCTCACCTGCCACGGATGCATCCCGACCTTAGTTGAGATGTACGGATCGAGGAGGCGCTCGGTCCAAGAATTCTCTGGAATATTGTCATTCTTAGCAAACTTAAATCTTCTTTGACTTCTATTCAAATTTTTAGTTCGAGGTATTCGAAATTTGAGCTCTTGACCTGTAATTCATACCCGTAATAAAAGCTTTTGATCAAAAATAAAATCGTGCGTAAAACAAGTGTTTATTGAGGACTACCTGTAACACTAGACAATCGTGATGTTTGTGCCGTGCCCCTACTCGCTACTCACCCACGATGCCGTGCGCCTCTCTCAGCAGAGACCCGGCAGCGATCTGCAAAAAAAACATGCTACAATAATGAGAGAAAACATTGATAATATGTACTCAATAGAAAGACCGTTAATTTACAAAACTGGAAAGAATATTAACTCATATTCAATGAAGAAAATAGTTCTAAATATATTCTGAACCTAAGAAATTAATTTGGGTTTATTGTTATTTAAATGAATAGTACTCAACAGCAAATGGAAAGAATATTTATTTGTAATAAACGAAAAGAGTCCTGATCTACGATAAACCAAGAGAGTCCAGGAAGAAATTTGCAAAAATTTATTTGCATCAAAAGACTCAACTACCTAACACGGAAAAATAGTCGAGAAGTATTTTGTTAGGTGCATCACTGTTCGAGATAATGAAATCAAAGATAATTGAAGTCTTAAGAAGAATATTTTTTACATACTTACTTTAACCCTTTTCCCCGGCAGTTCTCTCTGACAAACACGTGCTAAATACAAGGAGTCCAATGAAAAACGTGACCCAAAATGAAAATAATATGATTAAAAAACTATTTGCTACATTTTTATTCTATTTTGACTACATTCTTCATTGAACGCTTTTCAGCAAATGCTTTACGCTTGATAAAATATTTTCAGAAATATTCACAGGTAATTACTCTACTGAAGGCTGTCAGAAACAGGTTTACGCAAGAAGGTTGAACAATAAAATGCGCACGCCACAATTTAACTCTATCTATCTTTAGAAAAGAAGTCCTTACAACTACCACGTAGTAAATCATTTTATTAATAACATGGTGAATATGATTTAAGCTCCAATTCCTTCCTCATATCGTCAATTTCTTGACACGCACTTTTAAGTTCCTGATCGCATCGATGAAACAACGCTTCTGATTAACCATCGATGATTTTTTAGTTCACTGAATTGGTTAGTGATTCGTTCTTTCAATTCTTCAGTGTTTTGAGGGGGACTACAATATACTTTCGTCTATAAATGTCCCAGAGAAAACAATACCATCGTGTTAGACCTGGGAATCTTGGGTTTCCCAGATTTCGGGTTCCGTCTTTCGACGGAATCCGGAACCCTTTGGTGAGCATTGGGGATGTTTTGTCATTTTTTCAGAGGCATGAGTACGCCCATAAATGGTCGGTTTGTACCGGGGAAAGGATTCATGTTCATTTTTCTTCTTTAAATAAAAGAATCATAGAGGCTGCTCACCAAAAGTTGAGGTCAAAAATTAATCATGTCTAAAGGTGCTAACTCTCCTTTCCGAAGACGGAGTTAAAAGACAACGTGAATAGTCTCACGAGGAACTGAGTACGGAAGCTTACCACGAAAATAAACCGAATTTGGATTGAAGTCATGTTGAACTACGGAAATGAGAAATTATTAAACGTGCAGCAAGTTCAATTTTGACCATCGAATCATGAAACCCACTTTTCTTAAAAAATTATTGTTTTAAGATCCCTTTGTTAGAGATATTCGTTTCACTATGAAGCGAGAAAATCTTTAACAATGGTAATATATTTGTGGTTTAAGGGGTTATGGTATCAACATTTATTTGAGAATAAACTTTTTTAATCATTGACTGATTATTTTGAGGGTTTCATGAACAAAATAAATTCAGTGAACACCAAAAGAACTGCCATACAACCAGCTCGCAATGAAAGACACTTATGAGACGAACCAAGACCAGACCTGGGAGCTTATCGCAGGAAGAACAACAGAAGGCACCCTGTGTTATTATCTCGTGTATTGTGAGAAGATTTTACGATAGTTATCTCTTGCAGTCACGCCGGTGCGTTTGTACATCATGACGAGGTAGAATTTAGGGTAGTTTTTATTTTAAAATAGACATGCCTGCCATCTTCCGATAGATTTCTCTTAGTGTGAGAGATGCTATCGTGAAGAAATACTCAGAAATAACTAATTTGACTATGATATTTTTAAATAGCTAAGAAACTTCGAGTAACTACGTAGCAGCCTTTTCTGCAGGATTGATTAATTGCGTACACGAGCAATTTCGCTATCTTTATCAGCCCTAACTACCAAACATATCTTAAAAAAATTAGTGTGCCAGAGGAAGAGAAGTTCAAAAATTGCTCATACGAATGTTACATTACAATAAATATCCCCATTAGAAGCAGAGCAATATTTTTAGAACGCAAGCTGCTGACGACGTCAGATATGCTTCAGAAGTCCATTCTGACACGCGAGACAAAAATTTCACCTCACATTCAAAAGCCAACGAGCTAAAGTTATACATATATTTTATCATAAACTAGGAATCTGAGAGGAAACCTTGTCACAGACTCAGAAGGCCGCGTCACGAAAAGCGAAAAAGGTGCAAAAACTAAAATAATGTGCCCCAGCCTATAAGTTAATTCTACAAGTATATTTTGCTGATGCATCGAACTTCAGATAGCCGAAAAATGCTAAAGTATGTCAATGTTATTTTGAAATTTAGAGTCGCCGTTCCTGCTACATCAGGAGTTCAATAGCCTGCTAAATACATTTATTACTCAAGTATTAAAATGTAATAGAACTCTAAATTTCGCAAAAAAACATCAACATTTGAGTATTCACCCAAGGAGGAGTTAGATTTCAGAATCCAAAAGATTGAACGAGAACGAAAAAAACGTGAAACAAGATGATAGTAAAAAATGATAAAACTTTGAAATTTTTACTAACTTATGAGGTATAATTTCATTACCAAGATTTTTAGACTAGAGCGAGTCACTTGGATTTATTTCTTAGTGCAAGTAGAGTGACAACGAAGAAGAAGTTCCGTTCGTTTTCATAGTTCAACACATTCTGAAACTACCAAAATTTTGAAACGTGGCCGGCCGTATTAAGGAAGTGCCTTACGATCGTGGTGGCTTTGCAGGGTTTGATGCGAAGGCTCTGGAAGAGGACACTGCTGTCGTCGATATCTTTGAAAACCATTGCTGATAGAACTCTGAACTGGTCGGCGATCGAGTTCTAAAGTAAGCCGGCTAGTGATGTACGTTTTATATTTACTTTTGCTGAACTATTGAAAGCGCACTTGTAATACATCTGAACGATTTTACGAGAAAGGACCTGATTCGTATGTACTTCGACTTGAATGGGGAATATTAATTTGTTTTTGCTAAAATATGAAATTATAGACTCGCTTCAACTGCTTTCCAGAAGATTCTGTGGTTCATTTACGAAAACAGGCTATGCATTCAAATTCAAATTTAGTAGTTGATTGTGAAGTTGAGTTGCTTTTGAGGAAAGCTCAAATCGATCCTTGCTAAAATGACAACGAATGGGAAGAATTTGAGGTGCTGTATGCCAGTTTAGTAATGACACAGAGGCCACTATCCAAGATATTCGTTGGGAATTTTAGAAGAGGTAAATGTGGCTGATATTAGTGCTGGAGTCTCTGTCGCTCCTAAGTTAAGAAAATTTATCATAAAATGACTGCAGAAATTTATGAGTGCATGAAAGGAGGTGGATTCCTAATCTTCTGTGACCCATTTTAGTATTAATTCGGTTAATTATGATGTTTAAGAAGTAGCGGTGAAATTTAAAATCTGTTTAGGTAAAAGTAAAGTTTCTAACCAATTTTGACTTGTCTCTCGTCTCTTGAGATTTCGGCCATCTTTAGATTCCGGGGCATAATTCCTAAGCATATTATTGCTTAGAAGCTGAATTTTTACTCGATAAGACGAAAGCTGGAGAATATCATAACTTCTGTTGAGGATAAAGAAGCGCGTTGGAAAATATTGTGTTTTACTGTTTAAGAGGCCACAGCACTTCGCGCCCTTGCGACGATGAAGACGATACCAGAAGTTTAACGAGGGGTTATGCTCTTGTTATTTAAATGTTATCGTATTTCACGTGACATTTCTAGTGACATGCGCTCACATCGACAGATATGTTCCTTTTTATGATTTAAGTTCTTTTCCGCCCATCTTTCCATTCTACATATCTCTCTTCAACCAGTCTCTCTCTCTCTCCTGCCTGTATCTTTCCTGCAGAATACGATTTTGTGCTCAAAAGAGAGCTTCATTTTTATATTTTTGAAAGTACATCTCGGGCTCGATTATCCTTATTTAATTACATAGGAACTAGTGCGTACGGTTACAAGAAAACATTCAACGTCATCCGAGTTTTATTAGTATACAGATAAATGTTCTCCAAAAAGGAAGTTTAGCAATTCCCGCTGCTCCATTCTAATCAAGGACGTGCGCTATACTGTGCACCCCTTAGGGGCATAAGATAGGCAGTAGGATTTGGTTTGTCTACTCGACTATGCTGCTCCCCAGTCGGAGTGGGGGGCGTTGAATTCCTATTTGCTGGTGTCCCTCCTGGTGCAAACTTAATCATGACGTTCTTGGTGAAAGCTATGGTGAATGGCGACCACAAGGGACTCGGTTACGTTACCTTAGCTCTAGCAAGGAGCCTGGGACGTTTATCGTTCTTCCTCACTTTGCTTCTATTCATTTTCATGCCTTCTTTGCTCCTCAGGGAATCTTGTGTGGGAACACACATGTGCTTAAATTCTACGTTTTCTTAAATCCTTACTAACTGGCCCTAATTTTCGCTCTCTTCAAATCACATTTCATGTGGGTAGGGAGTTTAAACTAAATATTCTAATCTAATCATCTACAATACAGTATGTGTTTAATATGCCAACGTCATGGCTTAAAGGCAATTCCTCAGAAACGGTAATGGACAGTTCCCAAGTACCTTTTAGTTTTAAATGTTTTATTTTTGGCTACTCAGAACATACAATAATGACATCATATAGCCGATGTATCAAGGAGTTCATTATTTTCGGTAAATTAATTGACAAAAAATTCGGGAAGTGGAATGAACTGATCAAACTGGAACTGAATTGCCTTCTATGCAATAATGATATTAAATGCTCTTCTGTTTAATTCTGAAAAGTGTGACGGACCCAAAAATTGACAGAATTTGACATTGTGAAAGTTTGTGGTTGTACAAATTTTTTTCCTTCTCTTGGTCCCGTGACGTTGCATAATGCAACCGGGCTTTTGCGCGAGCATCTTCGGTTTGTTCCACTCACTCATTCGTTTCATTTTCTGTGCCAACGAGACGCTTGGGCAGCCTGGGCAGCAAATGTTTTGCCAGCTTCTTCGGTCTGTGTCCCCCGATACTCAAACACGAGTACTACCTTAATACAATAACATTTAAATTAAATCTTGCTTGAGGTTATTCGTTTCGGTATCACTAACTGATCAAAAAGAGCAGAGTGATGGTTGACAATAGCTGCTAAATTCATGTTACATTTTCACCACTTTCTGGAGCAGCTTAAAATTTACCTTGTGTAAGTCGTTCGCCGGACCATGGATAGTTGTCTGTAACGTTGCCGATTAAAGTATTTTTATGAATTATTTTATAAATTTATCCCTGGGCCTGCAATAAAGTTAGACTAGGTAAAACTGACTTCAAAATGTGAAAGTGGGTGTCTGATCGTAAACTATCCCTCATTTTCACATGAATATAGAGTCAAGACAGATTTTCTGGACGTCCTGTAGCGCCTCTGAGCGTTGGAGTTCAGCAGGGAGGTGAACTGGACACATCGCTGTATTTTAGTTGACTGGTTGTTCTTCTCGAATTTGGAGCTAAAAATTGTTGAGGTGAAAATGTATGGCCGAACAAGAGTGGTTTTTCAAGTGCTTTTTTGAGGGTTATTCCCATCATTTTTCGTATTTCCATGAGAATTCTAAGGCAATCAAGAAAACTGCTTTTTAGCGTCTGCTTTAAATATTCAGGAAAAAGAAACGGGTCGAAAATTGAACCTAAAACTAAGGAAGTATTTTTGCACTAAGTATGCATTTAGCTCTGGGCAAAAGACTACCAACAGTCTGGCGAAACTGTCCCATAAATGCACTACCACTGGTCCTTTAGAAGGAGCTTAGTACTACGCTACTTTTTGTAGCATGACAAGTTTTATACCATAGACCGTCGGCTTACAAAAAAATAGTATCTTGTATTCCGTATTCAAAATTTAAAAAAATTGCGGATTCGATCTCTCGGACTAACGCCTTCGGACTCTTCAGATGCCTGCGGACTCGCCCCATCAGTACAAGGTGTTGGCAGGGGCCGTGCTGCTGCACCTCACCTTCGGGACCGTCAGCAGCTCCGGTGAGCCAAAGGCAGGGACGCTGGAACTGCAGTTCCTTGCTTCGTGGCTGGTGGAGTTAAGACGCCCATAAGGTGGCTTAGCCTCCCCATAAATTGTATTTAATTATTTTTTATGTTATGGTTATGCCGTACCATTAGGGGCATTATTAATTTTGTCGATGCTTTCTGTTCTCCCATGTGACAATAATAAATATTCTTTCGCTTTGGCGTCCTAAAGCTGGGCAGTTTCTAGATGAAATTTTCTCATTGATTTTATGAAATATATTCCTCCTGGCATGGGCATTTCATTCGTCTTAATTAAAGCACGTCACAATATGCTGAACTTATCTTACAGTTACCCATTTTTGTACAGGAAACCTTATACCGTACCTGGTTTCGTACATGCGGTTGTACGTCGACGACTCTGTAGACCACGCCAAGATCGAGTGGGTGGCGGCCACGAGTCAGATGAGCTTGGGCGGCTTCTCGCTCCTTGGAGGCTTCCTTGTGGACAGACTGGGCACCAAAACGACATGTTTGATCGGCTGCGTCGTCTTTTGGTGAGATATTTGGTGCCTGCAGTCACGCGTGCGAGTCATTTTTTAGAGCTCTTGCACGCGGTGGGACGCGTTCTTCTCGTTTCTAAATTTGTGTTAAAGAAAATTGAATTCAGCTATTATTCAGCGAATCGATTCCACTCAAATCGCAAAACACGTTTTCCAAAAAACACAGCGCAGCAGCTGTAACACTGGGTCTCACTCCACTTATCGGGATGTTTTTATGATGAAGCCCTGGGACCCCAATTTACAAACGTGCATTTAGTTTTAAAAAGTTTAGTGTCTAATCGGTTGAGCAATGTAACAAGCTTTATTTGAGAACGAGAAGTGCTCTTTCCATGCGGAGAACAGAAGCAAGTTATAAGTACAAAAGACAAGACAGTGCAGTGTGCGAGCCCAGTGCGACGGTGCTGCGTAAGCGGAGGCTTGTGTTATGTTGTGCTGAAGGCTAAAATGAAGTCATTTTTACAAGTACGTATCGTGAGACGAACAACAAAGAACACGACATAGTGAAAACAACATTGGTGGAGCCTATAGAACATGAATTGAATCGATTGACTTTATTGAAGTGTCCTGTAAGTTTGACGATGAATAATTTCTCTCTGTTTTCATTTCTCATGTAGATTAGACACTGAAGCTTATTACGAGAACGTAATTACTATGGAAACAAATCATTCGCCTTTCGTGAATGCCTTCCGTGTCTTTCGTTGAGTGTGACTTGAATCGCTTGAACTAAGACACGTTCCTGCAAAACGCGTGAATATGAGCAGCCACCATCGTTAAATAACGCCTTTCTGAACGATGCTTGGGTACATTTTCCTTCATTTGTTTGGTATGTTGGATATCGCGCAAGAATGTGTGAATATGATGACTGTGGCAAAATTTGCGCAGATTTGAATTTGAAACTGCTTAGCTGTTATAAAATTTTTCTCCGATTACTTGAAGTTGGTAACACTTATATTCGGGCAAGTGTTATGCGGTCGGGCAAGTGTTATGCGGTAACTCCTGGATACCAGAAGTGTGACGACTGAGAAGCCTCTTTCATTAATAACTAATATATTCCCATAATGTATACCAGCACCTTACGATATAAATGGGATAGAGCTTGAATTTTTCACTCTTCTCGTGTCCTGCACAATGCGGCGTGTGCACTTTTACTGCGAACGCGAAATGTTGATGTAAAGCATT
>VOMN01011591.1:0-14015 GCA_014899125.1 Orchestia grillus
GTTATCGATTAGGAGAATTTCGGAGTTATCGATTATCGATTATGGATTGGGAAAATGCGTTATTGATGCCCATTACTGATTATAACTATGATCTGCACGCATAATTGGAGTGAATTTTTAAAATACTGTTAAATTTTGTCGTCTCATCGTGAGGTTCTTTAAGAAATGTGAGCTCCGGAACGACCAGCGTCGGGGTCCGAGCCCAGCTCCTGGCTCCGCTAAATGCAACAGCCCTCACCGCTGCACCCCACAATGCTGGGCAGGGCTTCGCAAGGAAATCATATTTGGATGAATTGTCGTGAGATGATAAGCAGATTCTTTCTCAAAACTAACACACTTAACTAAATTTAGGGATATTGAAAACGTATATTGCCCACGGAAAGAGCAGGTATTCAAAATCGGCTCGTAGTAATAGCAGTTCGTTCAGATTGAATATTCCAGAAATGCTCTCTTGAAGAAGACGCCGCAGTGCATCATATGGTAAAGAACTTTGTTATTCTGGCAAAGAACGGTGAGGAAGAGCGTCGTTAAATTCTTGGGTCACTAAAAATCAAGCTGAAAATTTACTATGAATGAATTATGTTTCCCCTCCTCCTCAATGGCCAGCCGCTTGAAAACTTAAGCTTTCTACGAGCTTTCATTTGCATGCTAGCAGCGTAACACTCTGTGAACACGGTTGGAGCGCTGTAAAATAATCCAGTAAGTGCCTCCCTCCAAACTTGATTGAATCAACTGCTTCAAAGTCGTATCCTTTGGCAAGTCATCAGGGTATTCGAAATATTCTCACTCGAAGCCATTTTAATTTGGACTAATAAATGAAAACTTCTTCCTAATTTCCCGTTGCTCGATTGTCACTTTGGAGCTCTGTGAGTGTTACGAGTTTTCTCTAGAGAGACTTAACAAATGCGTGAAAATTTAGTAATTGGCCCTCCGAATTGTTTTACATTTGATGCATCAGGTACTGCTCTGGGAAATATCAATGAAAACTCATGGTATTTTGAATTTCCGAGGAATTTCTTTTTCCCCTTTTAACAGTAATGCCGTTGTACCTTTAACAGATGATCCCTGAATCACACAGTCATTAGCATTAGAAAAGCAAAAAATACGTCTCAAGAATTTAATTTTTGTTTGCCTACGAGCACGCTTAAAAATATAACTGTGAATGAAGCTTCTTTTCACTAAAAATGGATACTAAACCAAAACGGTTTCAAACGCAGCTCCCTTTTTTTTCCGTAACTGTCAGAAACTTTTAGGCTGCCAGGATCATGAGACAATTTCCCAGTAACGCCCTCAGTTCCATAATTCCTGAGGCTCAGTTCCAGGCCAAAAGGCTCCAGGCACATCTGGAAGTTGTAAAGTGAGACTTCTTTCACTTGCCAGACTTTCGTGGAAGACTGACAACTGTACCTGCAAGTGCTAAATTACTCGCCAGATTTTTATGGATGACTTTCAGTAGTGTCTATAGGTAATAAAGGTGCCAAAATTGCTGGTACAAGCTTGTAGTATTTTTTATAAAAAATTTAACTGTGAATCTACTCGTTAGACTGAAAAGGGTAAGACATAGAAAACCAGTCAAATAAAGGGGTTAAAGCTAGTTAATAATTGCCGTCAAAAATTGAAATAGAACAAAATGAATGGATTGTCGGTAGTAATTATTTTGTATCCCACACACCTAGAAGACTTTTTAAGCTTTCGATTTACTTCTGTTATTTCGTTCTGAGTGTGTATTTCACTTTGAAAGCAATAACTCATGCAAAATTCTTGGGTTAGCGTATTCAACATTTAAATACTTAAGACAAAAGAAATTCTAACTCACTTCTCTCGACCAGTGTTTCTTGAGTAATTGGACAAAAGCTTTAGAAAAATTGAAGAGCTGAAATCAAATTACATATGCAGATGAAACTGGTTTGTCGTTGAAGTTAAAGATTGAGGATATTTACCGCGATCGAGTTAGAGTTGAAAACATGCAATTTGACCATAATAGATGGCATTATTTTTGGTGTTTGTCTCATTCCCTAGCTGTTATAAAGAGCTCATTCAATATTTGTAGTTCTTTCTCGTTCAAAATACACCAGTGTTGTTTTATTGGAAACATTTTCAAAGATTCTTTCTGTACACAGTGAAAAGCGCGCATTGCAAGGCAATGGCTCCTCTTTTTCTAAAAAGTATTACCACGAAAAACATGTTTTCACAATTTCCTTTCCCCAATATTTTTAAAAGATTCTGGTTTATGGGTAAAACATTCACTTTTATACGACGAGCTTTTGGGGGGGGATACTTTTTACAGTTTTTTCAGGAGTCGAGTGAGCTCTAGCTAGTTGGCGTGCTGTTCAGGGCACAGAATATAAGACGACGGCTCACACGCAAGCTAGCGTTCCTTCGACGAATACATTTTCTTAGGAAATTATTTTCTCGACAACACTTCTGAACGGTGCAGAACGAGCTAAAGAAATCAAACAGCGTGGAACGCCAGAAAGCACCGGACACTCAGTAATTCGGCCGACATGATCGGAAAATGTCTCACGTGTTAGCTTCCAAATTATTTCCTTTAGAAGTGTGTCAAGAAAGTTACATTCAATTTCAATCTGACCCAAACCTGAAGAACTACTCGTAGAGCGTAATAAGAAATAAAAGGAGCATGGAGTCCAGCCTCCAAAATCAAAGACTGGAAAACTATGTGAAATGTTGCTGCCAATTCGGTTCATGTTGCGAGTTTTGCGGCTGCAACTACCACGAGCGCGCACAGAATTCTGAGGTCCTGAGTCCCAAGAACCATGTCCAGAACTTCAATTTTTTATCGGGTCTTGTTCGTTGCGAGTGAGAGAAACTGGTCAAGTTTTCACAGAAGGCATGGCAAAATTCAACAGAGAAATACTGTTATATTAAATAGTGGAGTAGGAATTTTTGGGGAGTAATTTGTTGATCACGAATACTCTTATGTGATAATACTCTTATTTACTATATTTAACCCTCCCTTCCAAAAAAGTACGTAAAAATTCAATCACCGAGTTCAAAAAAATAGATCAGACTGTCCCGCTGCTCGATTTTAACAACGCTTTTAGTATAACCAAAGGAGTTAAAACAAAAGATTGCTCTTCATGTTTCACCAGATATGTGGGTGAAGAGCAAACTTTTCGCAACTATTAACCCAAAAAATCACACAGTATTCAAATAGTCGGCCTTGGAACAACCAGAACACACCAGGTAAGGAAGATTCTCGTTAGTAATCAACATCTCAAGCGTTAAATTCGGAAGACGAATGATGTCGAGCTTGTGTAAACGAATTGGATGCCCGGAGGTTGTGCAGAGCTTACGCTCATCTGCCCAATAGAATTTGGATTCAGCTTTAGTCGCTGAAAATCGAGTTACGGCAGATCTTGCAGCTCTCCTTCTACTCCATAACGAATTCAGCTTTGATTCCGAGGAATTCCCATGGACCCCAGCTAGACAGGCCTAAGCTCGAAGAATGAAGGCTCTCGACATTTTTAAAGATGAGTGGTCTATTATGAAGAAAATCCATAAAGAATGTATTGATAGAACTTGAAAACAGGGAAGAATTTTAGCAGAAAATGTGTATATTAAATCGTAGTTGTTGAAAGACTCTTGATACAAAGTTAAGTTGTGATACGGGAATTGCAGTCTGTTGAAAGATTTGCATTCGTGTAGAGTCGCACGTGTTTTACATTTTCTTTGCCATCAGGATAATTTATTACCCTGGTATACGCATGTGCAATAGAAACGGTGTCTCATGAAATGAAAATCATGAGTAAAAGGGAAAGAAATAATAATATTGATATGAAAAATAAGACATGCAAGCTGATGAAAAATATTTTGGTGAATATTGAAATATCCCCCGCAATCGTAATATTACACGTCGTTGGCTTATACAGGGTGTCCCAGAAAAAAGGAAACCCATTTCAANGAAAATTGTACAAGGTTACAACAAAAAGTCAAAAATTATGACAAAGCTATTTTCCTCGACTTTGGTCACAAAAAGTGATCAACGCTATCAACCTTGGCACAGCAGGAGGAAGGAAACGATGGGAAGGAGCGAATTCTAGCGTTAAGGAGGCAGTATTGACAAATGTTATCAAAGTCTTCAACTGCACGAAATTGATAGAAACGAATCGGAACGACCAAAAATATTATCGCCAATGTAAAGCTCAACGCGCGCAGGGCACACACATTTCAATAATAATTGTGATTGCTACGATTCAATTAAACATTTCACAGGTTATCAGAATTTTTTGCATCACTTTAAACAGCGAACACTCAGCCGTGCCTTCAAAAACAAAACGTCTCTTGCTCCTCGCCCCTCGCAGGCGTCTCCAGAGGCGAGGCAAAGTAATTGTAACAGCTGGATACTGAGATATAAATTTTTAAAATACTTCTAATACTAATATGATAGGCCTTCTACAATATAATACCTGTTCGAGGGAAGCCTATTTAAAAATTGACGTAATATTGTATTCGAGTAAGGAAGTTACGGGCAAGCATCTTTGCGTGCGTGGACAGAAGGCCAGCTGTGAGAAATTGAAGTTAGTTAAAGAAGTGTGCAATTAACTTATTTTCACGGAGGGAGACATGCTCAGGGTCCCTCGTTCCAACTTTTTAAAATTGACTTCAGGTGTCAGTAACCTGAAACTAGCGTGTGATAGCGGCATGGAAGTCCAAATTTAAATCAGGAATTATTTCAATTCGAAACAACATCCGATTACTCAAAAACGAAACAAGCCAACAGCAGATGTACCGTCCTAGCGGTCAAGTGACTTCGAGAGTGGT
Source organism: Orchestia grillus (assembly GCA_014899125.1). Classification (NCBI taxonomy): domain Eukaryota; kingdom Metazoa; phylum Arthropoda; class Malacostraca; order Amphipoda; family Talitridae; genus Orchestia; species Orchestia grillus. The sequence continues at coordinate 4,783 of VOMN01011591.1, forward strand.
TGTGGTTGCAGAGCTCGCAGGAGAGTGTTAAGAGCGAGAGAAGGTGCTTAAATACTTAAATTTTAGAATTTATCGCGATACTCCGTATACATGTATACACGCCGGTTCCTTCAAACGCTGGCGAGAGCTAAAATAAACTCTCGCTTAAGTGTATTCTTGAATAATTCGCACGTTAAAGTCAGCTTTCAAGTTGGCTGAGTGAGTGTCGTTAAATCATACGTAGAATTTACAGCGAGTTATGGGTTTTATGAGCTACAATATCACACGGAGCAACGTGGCTGTCCCAGTAAATAGACTGCAATTAGCAATTCCGACGTAATGGCAAGCGGTAGCTCTTTTGGTTCCATTAGGTGCCACTCCTAATTGCTATTTGCCTCCTGCCTTTAATTGGCAATAAGGATTTGGAATACGACTGCTTGTGGCTAAGTGCAATGAATTTCTATGCTTTCAGATTCCGAGTTTCTAAGTGCTTATTTTTCTCATTAGGCATTCCAAGTGCATTTCCTAAGACGTAAGGTGCATCTTGCTTTTCTGGGCTGCATTTGGAGGGGATTAATTTGAATTCATGAGCAGTATGCACGTAAAGTTTTCACGAATATTTCAGAAGAGAATATTTGGAAAGATTTTATTTTCTTTATCATTCGTGTTTGGCAACATGGCAATAGATGCATAAAATTACGTCCTGTATTCCAAGTTTTCAGAGTTAATTGGAGTTATAAAAAAAATAATTCTAAATTATGCAGAAATATTTTTTATGTCAATATCGGCAGGGAAAAACAATTTTTTTATTTTTCAGATGTTACTATTTGGTACTTTCATTAGCTCTTTACTGGTTTTAAATGTCCAACTTGGCAGCGTGTAAGAGTTTGAATTTTAGAAAGTTTGTGAATAAATAAGACACGTTCATCGCCTTACGGACGCTGGGTTTGATTTTTTTATTCTAATCAATATACGTCTTATTTTCTTATCGACATTAAAATATATCTTAGCATTTTGCTCACAGTTCTTTATCTAGGAGTATTTTAGCGTAAGACTCTCAAATACATTTCAGATCCATAACGTTGGAGAGCATACAACTGGTATTTCCTGCGTTAGACAGCGTTGGAGAAATGATCCTCATTCTAAAATATAAATAATCTATAATCTCGAAATAAAATGCGGACATATCGGTAGTTCTAGAGAAATCTACCTGATGTTGTTGAGTTGGTCATGATATCCCAGTACCCTAATTCTCGATTATTATGAAAAATATACAACTGAACTAAGGTTTCATATTGGAATCTATAACAAGAAACTTTCTACAGTATGCTGTGAATGCTCCTTTGACCATGTGTTCAAGCTTCATTAAATCCTTACACCTTTCCTTTCTTGGGACTTAATTAGTACGGTCCGTTTGTTATGGTTCTTAATTACTACGGACCGTTTGTTATGATTCTCAATTAGTATGGTCCGTTTGTTATGATTCTTAATTAGAACGGTCCGATTGTTATGGTTCTTAATTAGTACGGTCCGTTTGTTATGATTCTTAATTAGTACAGTCCGTTTGTTATGGTTCTTAATTAGTACGGTCCATTTGTTAGGGTTCTTAATTAGCACGGCCCGTTTGTTATGGTTCTTAATTAGTACGGTCCATTTGTTATAGTTCTTAATTAGTACGGTCCGTTTGTTATGGTTCTTAATTGGTACGGTCCGTTTGTTATGGTTCTTAATTGGTACGTCCGTTTGTTATGGGCCTTAATTAGTACGGTCCGTTTGTTATGGTTCTACAACTTTTTGTGCGACTGCTTGCCAGGATGAACAATCGAAAGAACGTGCAGTTTCTCGTGAGCTTGCACTTCACGAAACTGATCGTAGGTTAACTATTTTTGGGGCCATCAAATTACTTCAGTAACAAGTGTTTGAGTGAAGTATTTTTCATCAGAGTTCCATACACAAAAGTCATTTTGTTATCATTACAGAGGCTTAAGTGTGAATGCATCCAATTACTTCAGTTCGTTCCAAGGCCTTTGATGTACGACGTTTAAAAAAGGAGGGAGCCATATTAAAGGCTCGTGCAGCGAAGCTTTCTAAATCAGCTGCAAATCTACGAGCAAAACTCTGTCCTAATGACGGACGCAGGAGGGTACAACATTCTGATTTGGAAGTACAGCATTTTTGTAATGAACTCGACAACAACATCCCTGCCGTGAGGTGTGGACTCTAGTACTGTTCATCCAATTGGTCTGAATGAAAACATCGCTGACGCCCTGTCATGCTATGATTACTGCATGTAATCAGCTCTGCATGCAATGAGCACTGCATGCAATTAGCCCTGTATGCAATCAGCACTGCATGCAATGAGCACTATATGCAATGAGCACTGCATGCAATGCTCACTGCATTTAATCAGCACTGCATGCAATGAGCACTACATGCAATGAGCACTGCATGCAATCATCACTGCATGCAACAATGGCCCCTGTATGCAATCAGCACTACATGCAATGAGCACTGCATGCAACAATGAGCTCTGCATGCAATCAGTACTGCATGCAACAATGAGCACTGCATGCAATGAGCACTGCATGCTATTAGCACTGCAGAGGCACTGCGAGTTTCCTCATCAAACGTACTACCCTTAAAGGCTTATCTTCATTAATTTGAGTGCTACGACGTACTGCACTCAATTCATATGGAAGCAGAGGTAAGCGAACCAAATTAATTATTATTGAAGACAGTTAGGGTCATTCAACTTGCATTTTGACGCAAATCGTGCAACAAACATGCTCGATTGATAATTTTTTTCACAAAGCATGCCTATGAAACGTAAATATGAATGTGTTTACGATAGGAATTAATTTCTGCTTCACGAAAGAGTTACGTCATTATCGCCTGAAAATATAGATGCTGAAAAACAACACAACGCGCGGAAATTAAGAACAATAACTTGTACTTGATGCACAGTATGCGAAGAAACAATCAATTACACTAAGTTACGTAATTTATGTTCAAGGCAATAAAGAGTTATTTCGAGACTTCTCTTATTACAAAACAAAATCAAATTCCTGTTATTCCAATGAAACCTGTTTTTGTATGATGCGAGTGTAATGCCTATAACTCGAATTACATCAAAGATATTTGAAATGTTCAGTGACTTAACCACGAAGACAAATTTGGAGCCTTCGAACTATTGTTATCATTTTGCGCAGTTACAATGACACAGGAAATTAAGGCTTGAACCCGGGAACACGTCAAAAAAGCCACCTCATTGCATGGTGTCGTTAGCCGCCGCCCCCCCCTCCCCCAGCGATGCCCCTGGCTGGCCAAGGCACATCTCGGTGGAGCATGAAGGCCACGAGCGACGCTCTCTGAGTGTGCTGCGATTTCCTATGCTCGTCAATGGGTCCCGTGTACACGTAAAGGTTCAATGGGCCAGAGTGAACCCAACATGAATGTTTCAGTTTAATATGTGGGACTGAGCACGATATTCGTATATACATCTGTTCAGTGTGCGGGCATGATCGCATAATTACAATATGCGAATAAAATCTCCATAAGCATACAAATCCCCAGTACGCGTATAAAATCCTAATATGTTCATAGAAGTTCAATATGTACACAGAAGCCCAAGATATGCACAGAAGCCCAATATGTGCACAGAAGCCCAATGTTCATACACAATTTCACTATGCGTGGAGAAGCCCAATACGCAAACAGAAGCCCACTATGTATGAAGCCCAATATGCATAGAGAAGCCCACTATGTGCGGAGAAGCTCAATATGCATAGAGAAGCCCACTATGCGTGGAGAAGCCCAATATGCATAGAGAAGCCCTCTATGCGTAGAGAAGCCCAAAATGCATAGAGAACCCGCTGTACGTGGAGAAGTCCAATATATATAAAAAAGCCCAATATGCATAAAGAAGCCCACTATGCGTGGAGAAGTCCAATATACATAGAGAAGCCCAATATGCATAAAGAAGCCCACTATGCGGGGAGAAGTTCAATATACATAGAGAAGCCCAATATGCATAAAGAAGCTCACTATGCGTGGAGAAGCCCAATATGCATAAAGAAGCCCACTATGCGTGGAGAAGCCCAATGTGTTTGCGTTTCGTGTCGCCAGCTACACAATATTGGACGTCACAAGTTTGCCTGCAGCTCGCTGCATGCCTCAGGAAGACGGACGCTTGCTGTAGACCGTCAACAAGATCCTGGAATTCCTTAATCGCGACAACGCGGCGACAACAGGGACGAGGAGGCAGGCCCAGACAAATGTCTCCTCCTTCTGAAGAAATGAAATGCATTGCTCCCCGAATCAGAGAGAAGAAGCGTGAAATATTCTTCCGTGAATTGGATTTCTGGGTTTCAATATCGTGACCCCGGCAAAGTGTTTGAGTGTTTGAGATTTCTGAGGGTTTGAGATTTTTGGTCCCAAGGTACAAATAAAATACAAACGTGACTTTAGGATATGAAGGATAATATGTGTATCGAAAGTAGTGTATATATAGTACAGCAAAGACGTTTCTGTGCATTATTACTAGTTCTCTGTTGTGACTCCAGAAGTTTTGGGGTTCACTTTTATCTTTATACTTCAATTTCACATATGCAAAATTGGTGATGCCCAGAAGGACTCATTATAGCCGGCAGTTCCATTTCCATCGAATAGTTAGAACTTTCAAATACTTATGTGTGCAAAAGTGATCCTATTTTTAAATGGTATTAGATGGTAACAGAAAGCCACATTCGTGGGATTTCAAATAATGATTATTGTACATATTGTTATACAAATTTAAAAAATCAATTGGAAATGAAACAACAACTTTTTGTAAGTTCCAGCTCTGCAAAAGCGAAGCATGGAAAATTTTGAGAGCATTTAACGACCCGTGACTTATAAATGCAGTAAACGTTAAACCTTCCTCAGATATTGTAAATACCGATTTTTGATTACGGTACGCAAGATACGTTCATAAAATAGCCAGAATTTTGTACCCGAAAGCTTAATGAAACGGAAATCACTGGCGAAACAATTGGGTTTTCAAAGCTGGCTTCTCAGCCATCATTGTACTGTGTGAAATAAACAATGGAGCACGTATGAAACGCTGTAATGACACCTGCGTAGATTTTTATTAATCATATTTCAAAATAAAACAACGATGAAGCATGAGTTGAACTTTGAGCTTTCAGCAAACCGGCACCCAACACACGGAACGCTGCGATTCATCCGTAGCCTTCACCTATATATATATAGTTCCGTACGATCGACCTTTTTTTACAAGTATGACCTAGAACTTCGTCAACTTGCAGCTTCACCTCATTGTTGTAAGAAGAATCTATTTCTCACGAAAAATAAATAATTTCAAATCCGAAACTCATTTTTCACGTTGTTCTTTGATTTTGTAACTCTTGTATCTTCAAGTAGAAGTTTCATTGTTGTTAGTTTGTCCTTCACGCTTGGATAGAATTATACAACTAATAAAATGAACTTGATTATGCATGTTTATAGACGAAGTTCAAAGATGTGAGTTAGGTTTGGGTCCGTAAAATGAACTGCTTACATAACAGCAATATATCATACACAAACAAAAACATCATCATCTAAACACCATCCAAAGTACATACAAGAACAGGTAAAACTACGTGTCACAGCCGGTGTTATGAGCATCGTTGGACTGATTTCATCGACAATTTTTTTCTAACCATCTGCCAAATTATCTTTCAACTGGCAATCTGTCAGCTTCTAATGGCAACCTAATAATGCGCAATGATTATATCACCGTGTCTCATTACCGTCAGTGTCGCTGAACGCGGTGTCAACTCATCCATGCACGATGCAGTTATGACTGATATGCATAATCAGAATTCGATCGAATATGTCTGCAAATCTGCGATCTGAAATGAGACGAGTTTATGCGATATTTTGCAGAGAGAAGAGAGGCATTGTTGAGTGGTCGAACAGTTTTTCGTGAGTATGGAGCAGACAACAGCCCTAAATACGTGGTAAAACTAAACGTTACGTTGATGAGCTTCAGTGACGTCTGCAGCAAATATAATTACATTCAAATCAGGGAAAAAATGAAGTTTTGAGAAATATTGCATTTTAACTTATTATTCGTCCTAAAATGGCTTGCTTCAAGCACACTTGAAATACCATTTCGGTTCTAAGGAACTTGTTAAATATAGCATTCTCTAAGTAAGAATTTAGGGATATAACAGTTCCATTTCTCGCACGAACTTCACGTTACGCTCACCGTTGTTACAATGTAGCAGGACGTAACATAAATGTAGCAGCCTGCTTTGCCTCCTCAGGTATACACAGATATTGCATAGAATATGAGCCTTCTAAAAAGTCGCATCTCCTGAGCCGATGCTTCAGGTTGTTGTGCATGTGCAATAATCCGGGGAAGTCCCAACATTTTGTGCGTTCGCGAGGATATTATACGATGTTATTTGAAAAGTTACTTCAGTGGGGGCTGTGTGCCTGTTTCATTGGTTGCGGTGTAGTGTTACATAGGTTATATTTGAGGTTTAAGCATGACGTTGGTACGGATGGAATGGTGTAGTAAAGCCTCATTAGATGTCACTGCTCAGCGTGTTGTGGACTTACGGTTTGCGTGTTGGGAGATTGTACTTCGTATTATTCATTCTATTCGTCACTTGCACGGGGAGCTGGAAGCTTGTTATGATGAAACATTAATCATGGTACTGATTACCTGTCTGTGCACGCAGAATCTGCTTTGGCTGAGTGTGTGTGACTTTCATATTTTTCTGTGGGCGGAAATGAGCCCGGGACCCAAAGGAAATGGGTCATGTGTTGAATGATCTCCTGATATGAGCCCAGTATAAATAATTGAGAAATTCCCAAACGTTTAGTTTTTCTTTCCCAGTCATTTGAGTACTACTCACCCGGGAAGTAACATTAGTTTCCTAAAATATACTGAACCTTTAAATGTGTCCCGGTACACTAGCTCCGTGAGTTTCCACTTGCTTACTGCGTACTTGCGTCCAGAACAGCATACTGATTTTAAATTACACGCGGCAGAATTTGATCGAAAACACTTCGTTCGGACATTGTAGTGCGTAGTTTAAAAAAAATAGATTTACGTGTGCCATAGTTTACGGGTGACCTGTGATATCATTTCAAATCTGGAATACCGTACGTATTATGAGCCCAAAATTAATTTCAGATCACTGGTTGTTAGCTAAAAAGTTACGCTATGCCTATTTTACTAACCTTTAGGTTGTTTCGCTGTCTTGCAGGATTTCTCGCGTTTTTTACTTTTAAACTTTCCAGCTGTCATCCTGAAAAGTCGTTCCAATTTTGTAAATAACCAGCCCTACCTGACAACTGATGTGAGGTAGAGGAACTTAACGCTGTAGCAAGGAGAGCTTCGGTACAGATATATATGTAGGGCCAAGGCCAGGCATAGGCTTGGCAATGATGTTCAAACTCCGTCCTAACGGCAACTCCAGGTCCCTTGCACTACCTTGATAGTGTGCAACAGGCTTTTTTTCCGGGTTCTTCACTTTACGGAAATCTTAGGCAGCCAAATCTTGCAAAGTGCGAGCAAGGTCTCTGCATGGGTGTCTTTTTTGCGGAGTCGTACTTCCTGAAGGAATGTATTGAGCCTAACATTTCAGCAAGATAAAAGTCGAAGGCTTTCACTAAGTTTGGATGTCTTGACTAATTAGGGGGACCCCACCTGCCATATCGCTACTGGAGAATCGATGGCCCATACAATTTTTAGTGCTCCTGTGACATCTCGACAGTTGAGTTCGCTACATCGTTTTGACATCGGAATCTCCTACGATAACGTGGGTCTTAGTTTATAGTTACGGTTGTTTTTTCTCGTATCCAGCGTGTTCATGCAGATTCTTTTCTGTGTATAGCCGGCTGATTTTTATCACCTGTGGCATTGATTTTACATTGCTGCTTCACTTCGCTTACCAGTTTTCTTCCTTGAGGATCGCAGCGAACGCAGTTCAAGAGCTCCTAAGGTAGAATCATAGCTGGTAGTTTAGCGCTGTAATAGCCGTTTTATTTTATATTGTAACTAAATCGGTTACCGTATTATTTTAGAGTGAATGTTACTGTAAAAGGTTTGCAGTGTTCGTTGGAAAGCCGACATTGAATAGGTAGGAATTCATTACAACAATTGGAAACGCGTCTCGATCGGCCATTGCAGATTCGTTGTCTTCAATTGAGGGGAAAAGTTAATATACCAGGCCATCGAATTCAAAAAATTGTCCGTAGTTACGCGTACGAAGGTTTGCAGGGGGTTGATCGATGGGTTCCTCGGAAGACGCGAATGCCTTAGAGAAATTCTAGTCGCTAGACAAAATTTGCGAGTGCGTGCTGCCACCTTTTCCTGTCAGAGAGCTCCATTTAGCGACAAAGCGCGTCCAGGTAATGAGTTTTTCTCGGCACTACTGGAGAAGAGTGAGGAGGAACCTGGCCATACAAAAGACCAGCTGTTGCCTGTGTGGAGAATTTTCTGCGAACTGGTATTAGTTCTTCACTCTACCGTCAAGCACGTACGAGGATGTCGAAAAAAGAGCAGAGTCACCTGTGCAAGCTAGAGGGAAGTCCCCTCGTGTGCAGCGGAATAAAAGTGTTGCTCGGTGTTGAGAACAGGAGCCCAACCTGCCTTCAACGCAATTCGGGCTCTGTCCCAGGCCACTCTGATGCACCGCCTCCAGGTTGCAGAAGGTCGCGGCACGAGTGACGCAAGTCTGGTATATACATGTAATTCCTGTTATTTGTATACGTTTGTATGAACTTTACTTCTTCCGTAGCAGTGGAAGCTTCAGGTGCGAAGGCCACGAGTGGGCTGGTGAAGTGCATGGCGAAGGGAATGTTCGGTACCTCGTTGCTGACACAGAAGCTGAACGCCACAGCCGAGGGCGTTTTTGAGCGCCAACACACCATGGTTGAGCACAGCTGCGACGTCAGTCAGGTTGAAATAATTTGCTAAGAGCACAAATTTCACACTGGTGATATCGTTTGTGATCTTAGGTGACAGTATATTCTAACAAGGGTTAGGACCTTGCAGGGCCGACATCCGGACTGAAACAGCTTGAATTGTTGTTCAAAAGCGCTTAGACCGCCTGACAGGCCGTTGCACGAGTGTGGATGTCGTGAATCAAAACTGATACAGCAAACTACGAAGCACTGTTGTTCCAAATGTCCGCGTAGTCTAGCAGGCGGAAGCTTAAGGGGACCGTCCCCCCCAAAATGGTCATCAAGGTGCGATT
>VOMN01011594.1:0-27118 GCA_014899125.1 Orchestia grillus
CAGGGGGGCCTTACTGGCACACTCACAGGAGCCTTGTTGCTGGCACACTCACAGGGGGGCCTTGCTGGCACACTCACAGGGGGGCCTTGTTGGCACACTCACAGGAGCCTTGTTGCTGGCACGCTCACAGACTTTACTTTGGCTCTGTGTCGGGGGCACGTGGGTTGAGAACTATGTTCCGCTGGGAGATCCAAGCATTCAATAAAAAGGTTACAATTCACGATACGTGCCAGGCATGTCATGACAGAGTTTATCTCACTTTTTTAGGATATGTACGATACAACTCTGTGGCATTACGTTTTCTTATAAACCCTGCGAAAGCGTACATGAGAACTCATACATACATTATACAGAATTTGTATACAGCCTTACGACAAATGCAGAACCGTTCATATGAACGCCTAGAACTTTAATTTTCTCGTTTATTTTCCGAATTAATTTGCATTGTCGATAAATAAAAGATGCATTGCAGTATGCATACTATTTCTATAAAAGCTGGTAAATTGAACGTTCGGCTACATTTAGAGGGCTTATATAATCAAAATTACGTACTTTTAAGCAGCCTTCATAGAGCACCCTACATATTTTAAAATATTTCTTAACAACTCACAACCACAACCGCGCAGTGGACTCGCCACCAGCACAGCCCCAGTGAGTGTTAGTTTCTGTCGTTGTGCCCATCAGCTCTTCCAGCTTTACTTTTTCCAGACAGTTTGAATAAAAACATCACTCGCGCAGCAACTGACACGTGCATGCTGCCCAAAGTGAGTTTACTAAAATTAAAAACGCTATTGCTTATGGAAAGACGAATGTTTTATTTTGAAATGTAAAATGAGATATTCTTGGAGTTGTCCATCGCATCAATTGCAAAGATAGGCTCCAAATCCTGAGTTTTGGGTCCGTTTGCTGCTGCTAAAAGCTATGCAATCCCTTGAATTTGCATTTCTATTAATGTTCCTCTTTGGGTTGAAAATGACTTTCAGAATCGATAAAATATCTTGCTATCTTACACTTTATACATTTTTCCGGGACGTGGCTGATATCCGTGAAGAGATCATTATTCGCAAAGATTATTTGAACGAACATTATTTAAGCTTCGTGTCTTTTTCCTTCTACAGCGATATATTATAGCATCACTCGCTAAAAAACGTCCCATGGAATCATTTTGACCCCTGACATTTGCAGTAAAAAGATAAACGTTAGAATTATACTTCAATCAGCAGTCTCAGCCACACACGCTAGCTTAGCCAAGTACACAAAAAGAGATTAAACATCCAATCCTCACGTGAAGCGTTTTTGTCAAACATAAGCAAATCATAACATATACTTTCAATTAGTATTTCAAGGCCACACTTGATTGCTAGCTAAAAGTACGAGTGTATAAAATTCATCAGTTTAGTTCTGACAGAATTACCAGCTCGCTCTAATATCTACAAATTATAGCCAGTGCATCCTGATAATGCCGTTTGTTTTCAGCTACTGTCGATCTGGGCAACAAAGAACGCTGCTGTCCTCCCTTTAACTTGTCATAAAATTCGTGATGTCAGACTGCCTTACCTGCTAGCAAAGAATGCTTTATAGAAGACCGGCAAATCGAAAAGGGCCGCATTCGAGCACATGCACCGTTCTCCCAATAAATTCCGTCTTTGGATGCATGGCAGCCTTCCTGATCATTACAACGCGCCCCCGACATGAGGAGTCGCTGCTGCTGTATTCCATAGGAAATAATATTTCCTCTTGCAAGCCTGCGTTGTAAGCATTGCCATGGGAGCCTCTCGCTCGAGCAGGAGGACGTCACTGAGTGCGAGCGGCAGAGGAGGACTCGCTCCGTATGAAGCTTGTTTTACCGCAGCCACAAGTCCAGCGTGGGAGCAAATAGAGACCTCATCGCGGGCCGTTTTGTATGCAGACGGCGTGAAGATGCGCATTTGTCCTCGGGATTTTGAGTCGTGCCCTCTGTCGCCTTCAGGCCAGACCTCAAGTGTGTCCTTCGAATTATTCCTATAGTCAGAGGCACGCCGTGTTTCCTGCATTGCTGGTTCGGCGGTCCACCTGTGAGGTCCGAACCCTTCGACGTCTCCGCTGCTACCCACTTCACGATTACATTCAAATGTGGAAACCTAACCATTTTATTCTACTTGTGAGTACGCAGAATTAGAGTGCAAGCTGTGCGTAAGCATGTCTTCATTTTTACGTAGCTTAAGTGCGAAACTGTACAGTGTGTGGTCAGATTTACACGCGATGGTAAGTTGACTGAAAAAATGAAATCTGAGAAGGCGATCAGTATTGCAACGCGAAAAGATCAGCTGATGGTGAGAAACCAAAGTTTCGATTCATTATATTATTAACAGTTTATCCAAATTCAAATTTTTTTTTAATATGAATGCAAATATTTGCAAACGAGCTGGATTTTCATACCCTCCCTTTTTATTTTAGTGCTGCTCACCCTGATGCACTAATAAGGCCATTAGCATGCATCGTATTTCAATTTACTCCAAAGCTATATGAACTCATGATCGAACGATATGAAATCACGTTTGTATACTAGCTGGAAATGCTATTTAATCTTATGCGATTTTATAGTAATCAACAATAACAAAAAAAAAGTTAATAAAGTTTCCCGAGGTATCGGCCTCTAACGTGTCCTATGACTGGTCTCAAGCCATTATGCTAAAACGCGAGTTATTAAAATTGGTTGACACTAATTTACTCTCCTTATTTTTTGAGTCCAAAAGTGAGTGAATTTCCAACCACAAATTGACTTTTTTCGTTGAATTTTCTGAGCATTTGAAAGTGAGCATCTCCCCACAACTTGAAATGTATATGCTTTTGTTGGATATCGCGAACATTTGAACGGAAGAATCTCCCTACAACTTGAAGTGTAAGTCCGTTCTACTACACGTTGACAGAACAATTTACATTCACACGTACACAATGTTTGTCCCTAAAGTGTTTGCTCACCTTGCACTAGACCACGGCATGACTGGTCACCATCAACTGCATGCAGCGCTCTGCATGACGGCGACGGGTCCGTCCGGTACTTACGGCGGCCGTGCGTCAGTAAACTCCCTGCTTTTGAGGACACTGTTATCGAGCACTGCAGTTTGTTATCGAGCACTGCAGTTTGTTATCGAGCACTGCAGTTTGTTATAGAGCACTGCAGTTTGTTGTCGAGCACTGCAGTTTGTTATCGAGCACTGCAGTTTGTTATCGAGCGCTGCAGTTTGTTATAGAGCACTGCAGTTTGTTATCGTGCATTGCAGTTGTTATAGAGGATTAAAATTTATTATCAAAAAGGATATTATGATTACAAATATTGCTTTCGGTTAATGTAAACTTTGTTCTACATGAAACTTTGGGAATAAATTACTAAAATATTTCCATCGATCTAAATATTGAAGTAAAAAACATAGCAATATCCCTAATTAAATTATCTTCTTAAGTTGTTAACTACAAAGTTTCTACTCCGGAAAATTCGTCGATTTCTTTGTGTTACGAGGGTAACCAACGTCATTTATTTCATGATCAGAAACGTTCAGCTTGAACTCCAAACTTGAATTCACCTAAATTTAATTTGACAGAGCTCTTTTTCATGTTGAGTTAGTACGAAAGTTCTGAGGATATTCGAGTGAGAACCTCCGTCATAGCCCGTGAACGAAGGAGGCTTTAAGAACTGATACAGCAATTTTGGCGTCACCCAAGTCAACGGTGTAGGAAAGTTCTTCCGCTGAGAATCGGAAAAATATTAAAAATAAATGCATCCTATCCCTAGACTATAGAAATAGCTAGAAATATTTAGCAATGTGATCACTTTAGAATGCATTAGAAATGATGAATGCCACCGTTTGAATGGCGGCGCAGCCCCGGCACAGGCACCCAGCCAAAGTCAATACGCAGGACTTCCTCAGGTACCGAGCGTGTGCCTGGCCGAGCGCCGTACAGTGCCTGTGTCCATTCTAGACTTACATGGCAGCATTCCAATTTTATTGCTTCCTGGGTTTACTAAACGGAAACTATTGACACAAACGGAGGATCAATCGGAAAGTCCCGTAAAATTATTCAAATTATTAATGGACTACTGAAATTTGTAGAAAAAGCAGCCCATCAGCATTCAAAGTATCCAAACCTCCGCATGCGCTCGTACATTTTGAAGACTTACTCTAGGCATTTTTTATTTTAATAAAAATTAATTTTAAAGTAAGAGAACTATTTCGTTTTTCGCCTAAGAATATCAATGGGGAGTATGTAGGATACCTAGCTCAAAAGTGAGTAGTGAAATCTTGCCGCTTCGGTGAGCTCGAATGCAATATCCTCATCGAATCGATACGTACACTAAAGGGAGGCTCAGCCGTCTCGCAATTTACAACGAAGACAAGCTCGCTGAGGACAACACCAAATTACATGGCGAGTTTTGCTGGTTATTCCTTCAGCTTGGCGCCTTCGTGGCGGTGGTTGTGCGTCTCTGGTCGTGTGTGCAATGCGTCGCTTGTGAAGTGCACAGCAGCGTTCCGTGCCTGCCGCGCACAGCAGCCTGTGCTCAGCAACTGTGCAAACAGCAAACCTGACAAGTGTAGCCGGCACGGAAGATTGCTTTCACCTACGAGTGCTGGCTTGCAGCTAATAGCTGTAATATAAAAATTAGAAATCATCCTAAAAAAAATTGTTAAGGTTTTGCGCGGGTGCCAACTGAGCGTCACGCTAAAATTTACGCACAGCACCAGAAAATATGAACATATCTATGGTCATATAACTAAGTAGTAAAATTAACTCAATTGGCTTTCAGTCGAAAGGGAGAGCGAAACTTCGTACAAGCATCCGATGACAGATTATTTTCAATCAAATCAATATTATGCCGTCAACTTGTACTACGCTCCCAAGCAGAAGTTGATTAGGCCAGTCCAGCTGTCACTCAGGCAGGCCTTCATAAGCGAAGGCATGATTGATGGCCTCACTGAGCCTTAATTCGACCTCCGCCTCCCACAGGGAGGCGTGAGTCTCCATCTGTAAACGTGGGTGTCGAGTCTCATCATAAATTGCAATAAGTAAAACGCTTCCAGCGGATCTGTACTGGTACTGTGAAATTAACATCAGATCTAACGCTTCCGACAGATGTGCATTAGTAGCTTGAAATTTCCTTACTCACCCGTAATTGACCTTAAAAAATTTACAAAGTCACGGCCTCAGTAACTTTTACTTGTTTGCGTATACAGAAAGTGACATCGCTCAAGAATTATTCCAAATATTCTTTTTTTAGTAAATGCTCGGGATGAATGTGTCAAGTGACAAACTACACTGGGAGCTAACACGATGTATGTTTGACCTACGCATGTACATCTAACGGTTACCACAAAACCGATGCGCAAATGTATGGTGCCTATATATCACGACGCTTGTGTCTGTCGTGGAACAACGTGATACTCATATGTAGTAGTGCCAACTGTGACACAACCGGAGTAAGTCTAAGGTCTTTCAAACGAAGATTTAAATTACTTTGACTGCACATTAATTTTACAGAGAGCGTAAGAATAATATTGTTAAAAGAGTTTTAAAGCTTCTGTGCTAAGTGCAATCAAACTAAACAACATGTTAATATGTCTTGCATTTAATTCTTCCTCATCATGATTGAAGCATGCAGTACTTCCCACTGACCAACAGCGCACGCTTCCACTGTCACAGTATAAGATTCAGGAATTTGAGGATTGTCTTTATTCTATTCTCTCACCCACCACGGGGAGCAGCGGATCATGGTGCAGTTGTGCAATAGGCAAGCTGTTTGAACAGTTTATGTTTGATGCACAATCAATTTATGTTAAACCCATACTAGACTAAAAAGCTGAATATAATTACGAGCGAGTTAAGGCTTGGACAAACCCTGGCAGCCACTCTGGACATATTGCCATATGCTACTTTTATTCTACGTACAATGAACACTTCATCAAGCTGAAGTGTTTTTGTCAGGGCCACACTACGGAAACAAGATTGACACTTGATGCTTATGACTTTTTATGATGTCTGTCAGTGTCGGCTGCAGTGAGACCTTCAAACGAGCGTATCATTAGAGTGTCACAACAACACGGATGGCGTCGGTTGTTCCGCATCTCCGAGCCTGTGCTGAGCTCGTCGTGGCTGAATTATTTCTGCAATTTTGTTGCTGGTGTCGCGATACAGAGCTGTTCCGCGTGAAGATGCGCCTTCGTTGCTGCAGTTGTGTTCATCGAAACCACTGATGAGTGCTCAATGTGGAAGAAGTAGTAGAGGGGGTAAAGTTTACTAGCGCTGCAGGTATGCTTAATGTAGAAATGTTAAAGATGAACGTATTACAATAATTTGAAAGCAATTGAAAAACTTTATCAACTATTAAATAAGTAATTTTTCTCAAAATAATGCCTATCACTTTGAGCAATTATGAATTATCGAAATTTTTAGCAGTTCTTCAGCAAAGTTAATGAGTTGTACCCTTAATTTAATTAGAGTATTGGCAACCACTCAACACGTACAACAATACCAGAATTCATGTCAAGGTACACGAAACTTCTACTTTGGCAGCTAAAGTGACATTGGCTGTTCTTGCCAAGAAAGGGGAGAGGGTGCAACATTGGGGAGAGGGTGCAACAATGGGAAGAGGGAGCACCAATGGGGAGAGGAAGCAGCAATGGGGAGAGGAAGCATCAATGGGGAGAGGGGGCACCAATGGGGAGAGGGAGCACCAATGGGGAGAGGGAGCATCAATGGGGAGAGGGGGCACCAATGGGGAGAGGAGGCATTTGGAGGTAGAAGTGACCCAGAGGACGTGCACCTAACGGGCCCCGTTACGGCACCCCTGCAGCGGTGGCACCCAGGTGACAGATATGCGAGACCTACATCGAGGCCCCTCAAGGCCTGCACCAGGAGGAGAGGTGCCGCAGCAGTGCATCAGACGCTCTGTGCCGTGCATCAAAGTAAATTTTATGCTCCCTGTCTTCTCATTTGACTTTGTTAGGAATCAGCGAAGGGTTCGCCTAAATCCTCCTTTACATCCTGATGAGGCAATTCGCATGGTTGTAGCCTTGAGAGCTGCGCATGCATGATGCCTTGACCACTCTCCTTGAACATCAGCTCGTTCCGTGAATCGGTGATCAGGCAGCGCGTAACGCACTTCGCTACCGCGCGTAGCTCGTACGTCTGCCAGGCCGCCGTCGTCCATGAACTGTTATTGCTGTGCTGCTTGGGCCCGACCAGACTGTTGACCCAACCTCTTGTGCTCCTTCCTCACCGCGCTTGTCTGGGAGGAGAGCTAGGCACTAGTTAGTCTTCTTTCTTTGGCCACGTCCAGATGATCTGAAATTTAAAAGAAGCCACTCTAAACTGGTGAGGGCTGTTCGTCTACCCAGAGAAAGTCTGTCCATCGGGTTATGTCCTGCGAGGATTGAAGGAAATCTGTCTATCTGTTCAGATAAAAGACTGAAAATGATTGTGATTGTCTGGCTTAAAGATGAATTAACATGAGTCTGAAACATAAAGAAGGAGGGAAGGATAAGGTATTATTAAGAAATTTCGAATACTGCTGACGTAAAACAAATTTGCATGCGAAGAAAATGACGGAGCTTTGCTACTTAAACCCAGAGCGAGGGTCGGAGAGTGAGGGCAAGGCTTGGAGTCGTGGTCATGCTGGGGGCAAAAAATAAGAATTTCTCTCGATTTATTTTTCAATTTTGTGATAAAAAAACGCGCAGCGGCTGCAGCGCAGCATATTAGGAGATGTTGTTTATTGATTTCTGAGCAGCGAACACCACACACACCAACACTAAGGTTACGACAATTGCGGTCCGGAGAAACTTTTCTCATTTCCTCGGCAATTTAAAGCTGTGAATTACGACTGCCCTCATTATTTATACCACAGAACCCTAATTCATGATCGTCAAATGTTAGCTACGAGTCCATCAAAAAGCGGGTACGGTTTGAGACCTTCGTGAATTATCTTTACAAGGCACAAATTCGCAAATGACTATCTATAGTCTGAAAAAATAGTCGGGAATTAAGGCTTGAGTGAACTAAGAGCTCGTGAATTACGGCGCTGAGCTGTGAATTCTTTTGATGTCAACTTGTAAAGTGTAACTGGTCTGAGTACCATTAGTAACAGATTACAGTGACATTTACGGCCCACGTGCCGGTAGGTTTACTGGCCCGCACCTCCCGCNCTGACGAGGGCATTAGGAGCAGAGGCTGGCTAGCTGCAGTGACATCTTCCAGTATCTGTTTACATATATAATACTTGAGCGTTTGCCTCCTCAAACTCGGATACAGAACGGAGTTCACGGAAAAAGTTATTAGTGCTCTAAAATAAAATTGAATCGCTCTTACATGGGCCATCTTCTGCTGATGCAAAAGCTTGTTTGATTTCAGAACCAAGATTTGACGCGACCGAGCGAGGCGCGTGGGAGCCTAAAGTTGTTGATTTAAGCGTGCTATTCTTTACTGTACTAAGGCCACGATTTAACCAACCTTGCATTATAGTTAAACATATTTTTTGCTCAATATGATTTTTCTTCATACATTATGCTCCTGTTTTTTCAGTTAATATTCACCCAGTACTAGTTTCCTCATCTGTCGACGTCGCCTATTTACGGATGCGCGGGTGATATGGCTGAAATTTCCTTGAACACAAAGATATACCGTATCACAAAACACAAAGATATACCGTATCACAAAACACAAAGATATACCGTATCACAGAACACAAAGATATACCGTATCACAGAACACAAAGATGTGCTACATGTTGTCTGGTTAGTCTAGATGGGGACATGTTAGTCTAGGTCAGGACATGTTAGTCTAGGTCGGGACATGTTAGTCTAGGTCGGGACATGCTAGTCTACGTTGGGACATGTTAGTCTAGGTGACGACATGTTAGTCTAGGTGACGACATGTTAGTCTAGGTCACAACATGTTAGTCTAGGTCACGACATGTTAGTCTAGGTCACAACATGTTAGTCTAGGTCGGAAAATGTTAGTCTAAGTCACGACATGTTAGTCTAGGTCACGACATGTTCGTCTAGGTCACAACATGTTAGTCTAGGTCGGGAAATGTTAGTCTAGGTCACGATATGTTAGTCTAGGTCACGACATGTTCGTCTAAGTCTGGACATGTTAGTCTAGGTCGGGAAATGTTAGTCTAGGTCACGACATGTTAGTCTAGGTTGGGACATGTTAGTCTAGGTTGGGACATGTTAGTCTAGGTCGGGACATGTTAGTCTAGGTCGGGACATGTTAGTCTAGGTTGGGACATGTTAGTCTAGGTCGGGACATTTTAGTCTAGGTCACGACATGTTGCAGTCGTGAGCGCATGTTAGCGCCCAGACGTGGGTTTGAACATGATTGTTGGACTAAAGACGAATGCAAAGTTACATTTAGGAAATTATATGAGGTTATTTAGTTACATTTTTAGGCATTTGAAATTTGAGATACAATTGTTTTTCTGTGGTTCATTTTGAAAATTAGTTGACGAGCTTTCAAAAGCATAAACTTTTATTTTAGAATTGCTTTCCATATTTCCGTTGTATCCCTTCGTAGCTCTCGAAGTGTAAATATTAAAAAAACTGATCAACAGGTTAGACGTCACCTTAGTTTCTCTTTTGTAAACATTACAGACTTACTGAAAATTTCACCATTAATAAACTGATGGTTAAGGCGCAAACCCTTTCAACATCGCGTCTTCGTAAAAGTTTCCTCGTTGCACCCAGGTGTACATCGACTTGGCATACAAACTTAGTTCTATTTCACACTAAAATTACAAGATTCAAAAATTGAACCACTTTAATGACTTCAGCATTAGCAAAAACCTCGATTTTTACTGACTGTTTTGACGAGTCGTAAAAGCCAAAGTTCTGAGGATTTTACGTGAAGAGATGACTGATAAACTTGTCGAAAATTTCAATCCTGGCTGAAGGAGTGAAGCTTCTGAAATCTTTACCCTGATAATGGGCTTAGGGTAAGAAGGTACATTCGTCCTAATTCTACAGAATTCCCACTAGAGAATAAACTCACTCTATCTCCACATTATTATCCTAAGCTGGTAAACTAATCTTACTACGTGGATGACATAATCATTCTGTCTGCGCAACATCCTGACGACAAGATGGTAAGCAGTTACCATCGCAGCTCTACTTTATTAAAAGTACGAGTGCGGCGTGCAAGGGCGAATAATGCGAAAACAACGATAGTCTAATCAAAGCTCGTAATTATTAAAGAAAACACTTGACTTAGGCACTGTACATAAAAAGGAACTAAAAAATCAACTGCAAATTTATGGCACATCAGGTCCCTGACTCTCACAATGTATGGCGCACCAGGTCCTTGGCTGTCACAATGTATATGACACACCAGGTCCCTGACTGCCACAATGCTTCGGATGTCGCATTAGGGCAGCGCTACGCTGTGGTCAGGACCGGCAAAGTCGTCCAATATTTTGATCACCCAGCTCTTGCCTTTTCAACGCTCTGAGAGTTACTGCATCCTTTGCAGAAAATCTATTCCGGTTTCTATTCCTCAATCCATCACAGATTCTTGTAATTCGAATCGAAAATATAACAGGGAATCTGACTGATGAATCTGTCGTCGAAATTTTTAGTGCATGAATCTGCACCATCGGACAGACACGAATGGGGGGCTGAGAGCACCGCCTCCACAAGCTGACAACGCGCCGGCAGGTTTGCACGGCGGTCGTTGTGTAGGTCACAAATTTTGTCCCGACAAGTTGGCCCTGAAGAGCCCTCTATCTTTCCACTTTCTCCCGCAGTTCTGCAAACATCAGCCTCGAGTTGTACGGAGGAAGTACAATGAGTAAACTCTTGATATGCAAATCGTACGAAGGCCCACACATTGCAATATTAATTCTTCACACATCGCGAGTGGAAAACTTGGAAAGGCCTTGCACCACGGAGAGATCATTTCAGCGTCAGCAAGACATGAGCTCATTTCCGTACACACAATGTACTGCGCCCCGACACACACGGACGAGTAAGAGGCAACATTATGAACTCTCTCATGAACTACAGCATCACCTTTTTGATCTTGAAACCAGCGAGTGAGAAGGGCAGCTGGTTGTTACCCGGCATGAAGGCCACCATAATCCCTCCTCTTATGAGCGACAACTACCATCAGCCAGTTAAAGGCTAAGAATGGCCTTTTACCAGGCAGACCAGCCGAATGTTGCCAGCGGTCAGGGTGAGTTGCGTGCACGAATAATGCAACTGAAGTTAAAATATATAGGATAGAGATGACGCGGACTCGCTCGATCACCCTTCACTCCTTTGGCGTCCTCAAAGTGCTCGTGCAGAGGCAATTACGCACCTGTGTTGAAATTGAAATACATGTTCCGAAGAAAATGTCCGTGAAATTTGATGGTGGGTTTCAAATTCATCAAAAGACTTTCCTTGACATCAGTGACTCTTATTTCAGAAGAACAATTAAACATACATTGGCGTTTCTGTGATTTAGATCAAGGAAAAAGTACCCGTGAGATGAGAATATCGGGGAAGTTGTGCATGATTGCAACACTAGTGCAATGATTATGAAATATTTCGGTTGAAATTAAAAGAAGAGAGAATGCTCGCGGAGAAAAGTCATTTAAAACAAACATAATTTAACAAATTCCTTCATTTCTAAGTTATCAAAATGACTATGCCTCAAAATTAAAGAACTGGTTTTGAAGAAACAGAAACTATGATACTATATGTTCTACATCACTTGACAATGGATAACAGATATTGATTTTTCTCTGTGTAAGTAAAATATCAGATTGACATTTCTACAACTTTTATAAAATACATACGCACTAAAAAACAACATTTTTATGACGCATATCCATAATTTTTCTAAAGCGTAAGCCGACCATTGCATTTGCCAGTAAATTCAAAGCAGTATGAAGCAACATCGCCATTAGAGGTTGTAAGTTAGTCACCATCTCTCTATTCTGTGGCGAAATTGCCTCTGAATTTTAACTTAAGATTTCAATTTACGAAATTGAGACTTGTTTAAAAAGCATCGCTCAAATTTTAGAGGTAAACACTTCCATGACAGCGCGATGCCCCATGTCAAGTCCGACTTACGCCTCATGTCAAGTCCTACTTAGGCCTCACGTCAAGTCCGACTTAGGCCTCATGTCAAATCCGACCTACGCCTCATGTCAAGTCCTACTTAGGCCTCATGTCAAGTCCGACTTACACCTCACCTCAAGTCCGAATTACGCCTCAAGTCCAACTTAGGCCTCATGTCAAGTCCAACTTAGGCCTCACGTCAAGTACGACTTACGCTTCATCTCAAGTCCGACTTCCGCCAGTCTATATCGGGACGCAGGCCCGCACCTCTGAGAGGTTGGCAACAACTCCTGGGACACACATAAAAAGATCGATTTTACTAGAACTAAATCTTTGTTTAGCATGCATTGTGCGCAAATAATACAGGGAAAAAAGTATACTCTTATAAAACACAAAGGAACATGAATTATCGAGTTTCAGTGAAGGAAAGATTCGTCTGCCGAGGTGTTTCTCGAATACATTTTTTACGCAAAAAACTGGTCTCCGATAATTGTGGAGGACTGAAAATTGCATCTAATTTTTTTCAAGTCAAGCTACGAAGCAAGGAGGTATACATGACCAATCACATGCTGCATTTCGTTGGGAAAGTCGAGCGAGAGAATTATTGGACGGTACTTACACTCGTCAACGCTGTGGCCAAGATCTCATGATGTTGGAAAAACTCTTCCAGACCTGTAAATTTCCAATTAAAAGTTAATACAATTGCAGGAGCTCTCACATAATTTAGAAACGGTCGTCTACTGTATAAATAAATGTATTCACGCTCAGTAGGTAAACTCAGGAAGAGAATATAACTTCTTCTTTCCTAATGATGAATTGGTTCTCACCAAATGATCACGCCAGCGTCGAAGTTACATTGGCTTTTGCTGACTCTGATTCCATGTGCAGCAAAACTCCTTGAATTTTTAGCCCACAGTCCTTTGGCCATGGACCTGCTCCGGCGGCCTTGAACGGTTGCTGAGATGCCTATCGTAAGTCCCTGCGCCACCGTCTCCGCCGCCCCAAGAATATTTAAAAAATTTCCACCTGATCATAATTATCAGAAGGTTCTGAGAACCAACCAAGCAATTTCGATGTTGCTATGGTACAGAGGAAGGTTATAAACGAAACATTCTCATTATAAGTATAGAAAATTGTATTCAAATCTTTTTCTTCAATTGTATAATTATTTTAAACTTCTCAATAATAATTGGAACTTAAAAGCTGGTACTTCATTAAAGGAGAATAGCGGCTTTCCCGTGCATCGGAAAAAGTTTTTTTACACACTTTTGGTTGCAACTGTACGCTGGTGCATCAGACGTTTAGGCCGAAAATGAACTTACGTACCTAAGGGACTCGTTACCTTTATGACTTTAGAACATAATTTAATGAATACAGTGGCTGCTTCCATTGCCGACAAGGAAATATAATATGAATAAGAATAAGAAAATCGAATGTGAGAAGCGAAGCAACAGGTGTTCGGTCCCGAGGTAGTTCTTGAAAGCTGTCCGAGCTGCCCTGCACAGCACGCTGCTGTCCGAGCTGCCCTGCACAGCACGCTGCGAAGTCCGCTTTAAAAAGCGCTATAAATCCAAAGCTTGGCAGATAACGGCTTTTGGAGACTTTTACGATGCGTTTATGCCTCCTAGTAATGGAGAGAGATACAAATGTGTAGATGAATATCAGCTGAAGAAGTCTTAACAACACAAATATAGCTGGAGAAAAAATAATATTTCACGAATTCTTTTCAGTTCAGAGTTTAGAAATTTTTGCAAATCCACCGAATATTAATTTTTGAAACTCTCCGAGTGAGTCCATTCATGTTTACTCTTCGGCCATGAATTCTAATGCATGCGTTAGCGTTTTGGGAACATTTAATGATGTCCGTCAATTTTGTTGAAAATAACAACAAATTTAAAGATTTAAAAATCATAGTACGACATTTACTAGTGTCGCTTCGAGGGAAATGTGCTTTGAAGAAGATGGGGGATTGACAAGTTCCGAGGTCTGTAGTAACCTTTTACTGGAAGAAGTTTCAGGTCTTATGAGAATTGGACGATTTCTCGTAATTTAAAAAGCCATTGCTGTGTAGAAAACTGCGCTTGGATGTTTTTAAGTGGCGTTGCGATAGAGCACGAATTGAATTGTTATTTTCAGCGCGTGGCGATAGTGAAGGACTGCATGCAAAGTTCCTCTTGAGTCATTCCCCCCTTAACGGTCGAGGGCCATCATCATTTGGGATAATTTCCAAACATTGGCGTTTGCTTCAGAGTATTCGGACTTATTTGTTTGGTGTTATGAGATAGAAGAGATTTATACGTAAAGTGTTTGGGTTGAGAAAATGTGTAGAAATTCCGGATTCCAGTGACAAGTTGTCCTTTTCGCTTGCATTTTGAAAAAAAGCATCCCCAGCATTGTGTTTGTGTCGTCACCACCGTCCTGTTGTGATGTTGGTGGTGGTGGTGGTGGTGGCATGCACGTGGTGTTGCTCCGGAAGTTTGGCTTCAGCAACAGAGACTAGGTGCCACGGAAGAGACTACTCAGCACTGAAGACATCTGTCTCACACCACCGAGAGAGATCCTTTAGCGTAGTAATTCCGTCGCTCTCTATGGCCGCTATGTGCATGGTCCATTTTCCAGAGGTTCTAACGCTCCTCGTTTTAATCATTTGAAAATTCAAAGCATTTTTTTGATACGGGTAATTTACATTTAGCACTGTAATACGACCTATAAAAACAGCTAAATTCGTAATTAGAGTGAGGCCCTCACCGCCTGACCTGGAGCTGCCATTTAGAGTTCTCGCAGCAGAAATTTATATTATCAAAGCTCTGCTAAGGTACGGTCATTTGTCGAGCATTATAATAATTGCTTGGCCACAATTAGCACATTAATTGGAAGATCGTTACAGGCATCCTTTGCATATCGATTTACTATTCTGATTACAAATTTTTTGGTTTTACAATTCCGCAGTGCTTCAAATTAAAATCCTGTAAACGATTTTATTTGGCTTCTTAACATTTTCGATCAGTGTTCTCAAGCATTAATCGGTTAAAGAGCATCATGGAAATGCTTATAAATATGGCTTGAGATCTCCGAAGTATTTCGCATCTATCATGAACATTTGAGAGAGCTATAAGCAAAATGAGTGCGGTGGTTACGAAACGTACCATCACTCAACTACCTTGTTCCTCCTTCACCGTAATGCGGCTACCATACTCTTCTTCCTGGTGAAGCCATCCAAGTTTTCAGGTGATACAATCCAAGTATAAGTCATTGAAGTTTCATTCCATGTAATTCATTACATATGCGACTTGCCATTCATATTTTAACCCTTTTCCATTCGTAATTTGCATTTTATCAATTACAAAAAATTATTCAGTTAAGTTGAATGTTAATTTAAATTTTGTCCATCATCATCACATCTTGTTGAGCAATTTCTGTAAATTGGAAGTCACCGTTTGAAGGTTCAAAGTTATTTGCGCATTTAATTTCAATAAAGTATTTTAAGTGCTCGATAACCAAATTTTCGACTTGTGTGTATGTGAATTTTCTCGTAATAAACGAACTTTTTTTTCTTGTGGAGCAGCTGTGCCTGGTGTGGGCGGCGGGGGGCAGCAACCCCAAGCAAAGGATTGGCTTTACCCTCGAGAACCAATTTAGGAAGGAAATAACCGGTAAGTTCTAACTACAACGGTAATTTTCAACTACAACGGTAAGTTCTAACTACAACGGTAATTTCTAACTACAACGGTAATTTTCAACTACAACGGTAATTTCCAACAACGACGGTAATTTTCAACTACAACGGTAATTTTCAACTACAACGGTAATTTCCAACTACAACGGTAATTTCCAACTACANACGGTAAGTTCCGACTACAACGGTAAGTTCCAACTACAACGGTAAATTCCAACTACAATGGTAAGTTCCAACTACAACGGTAAGTTCCAACTGCAACGGCAAGTTTCACCTATAACACACTTCCTAAAATCCTGACAAGGAATCCTACCGAGCACTGACAGGACACCGCCGGTTTTCATTACATGGTCGCCACCCTGTCCAGTACAGCAAATGATTTTTGTAATTATCGCGATTTTTCCCCTATTTTTTCCGAATGGTCAGAAAAGCGTCAACTGAAATGGTAGACACTTTGCATTACGACTTATGGTATCGAGATATTAAGTAACATTACAGAAACATTTATTCCCGTAAGGGAATCGTTCTGAACTGCACTTTTCAATAATAAAATTCTGATGGATCCATTACAGGTATGCATCTCATTAAACGTGGGGAACATAAATCATGCATTTCAAGTGCTTTGCTTTCGAACCTAGTTTCTCGTGCGCTTGTGCCGTGCATTTGTGGATCCCTTGATACTTTCGCGTGAGGGACTTGGGGGAAAGCCACAGCTGTCACCTAATGTGGGTAAGGAGGGGACCGCAGACACCTAGTGTGGGTGAGGAAGGGACCGCAGACACCTAGTGTGGGTGAGGAGGGGACCGCAGACACCTAGTATGGGTGAGGAGGGGACCGCAGACACCTAGTGTGGGTGAGGAGGGGACTGCAGACACCTAGTGTGGGTGAGGAGGGGACTGCAGACACCTGGTGTGGGTGAGGAGGCATTCAAGATACAAAAACTTTGAATTAAATGGGTCTTATAAATGCGCGTTAAGCATCAGTAAAATCATCTAATTTATAAATCAAACAAAACTTCTCATGTTTTACTCCCCATGTCCACAATAAATTAAGCTATTTAATAATCTCGCTTTTCCTTATTCTTCTAAATTTCCCAAGTGTTTTATTGTGGAATCAATGGTTGGCCCAGAGTAATTTTTACAAGCTGAACCTAATACTCCTCGACTTCTAAAAATTCGATCGCATAACCCTCAGAATTTTAGGAATCTTTTTTCGGATTTCAGTTAGATATCTTTCCAATCTTTCCATTCAATTTCTAGCAAGAATATTTGATGAAAGTTCCCTAGTGCTCGGTGAGTACAGTTTTACTGCTGCACTCCTGCTACAGGCGCTGCTGCAAATTTTGGTGTCTGCCGCTCCAGCTGCAGGCGCCGCTGCAAATTTTGGTGTCTGCCGCTCCAGCTGCAGACGCCGCTGCAAATTTTGGTGTCTGCCGCTCCTGCTGCAGGCGCCGCTGCTCGTTGCGACCTCGGAGGTCATTCCGCTCCAAGACATGCTAGTTACTGACTGACCTTGAATGTTGCCATAATTACACTGCAGTCGATTGCGTGCTGTCAAAAATGGTGCGAAAGATTTTTGTAAAAGCAAAATATTAAGATGATTTAACCCGCCGAGTCCTCCAAGGATGCCCGAGTCTCAGCTCAGGTATCACTCGGTGCGTCGTACATTCCACACTGAGAACAAATCGAAGTGGTGTACACACACGACCGGGACGCACAGGGCTAAATATTCGTAAGGCTGCTAACGCTTCAGGTTTAATTCCCTTTTCATAGAGTAGGTTTCAGTGATCCTCTTTCGCATTACCACAGCCTATTGAGCCCCCCGCTCAGTATGCAGGAGCGGACGCAAGGTAACGTGCGTCAGCAGCTACACGCCACCAGCCACACGCCAGCAGCCACACGCCAGCAGCCACACGCCAACAAGGAGGCTGCCGCTCCAAGCTGGCCACTGGAGCCTCGTAAACAGCACACCAGCAGAGGTCCTCAGCACGACAGCACAGCACGGCGAGACTGTCATGCTGCGCCTCCAATGAGATTCATGTCTCCCCAGCAGCTCAGCGTCAAGGCAGACTTTATGACCCTTTTAAATTAGCGGTTTGCTCTTCGTGGAATTATTTCCCAACGAGGAGAATTAAAGGAAGCAGCTCACGCGCGGGGCGCGATGCAAAGGCCACGTTGGAAAAGCTGCTATGGCTCACTTTAGTGCAGTCAAAGGCGTGCAGTCAAAGGTGCAAATTTTCTTCAAGACAAGCAAAAGTGTCTAGGCACCAAGTAAGTTGTACGACAAATATAAATTTTCGGTGCCATACGAACTTTACGTGAGAAAGCAAATTTACGTGCAGCAACTCGTCTGAGTCAGATCTGACCTCCTACTAACTCAGCTATCGTAATAAAAAATAGAGCTGCTAGCTGTTCCAAATGTGAAATTTTCATCTATACGGATCGTTTGTGACATTATGGGGGTCTCCTTCTTTGAGTCACGAGTGATCTCCTAGTTGGTGTTGAGGAGCAGATGCAGTGCAGGTCGTCTCACGTCCAAACATGTGCAGATGGAGAAGGCGGTGTCCTGGGCGAGTACGGCATGCGGACGGGCGACGGGTGCCTGCGCGTGACCAAGTACAGGGCCACGCCCACAGGGGGCTTTAAGGTCCTCAGCACTCACAAGGAGGACTGCGGTGAGTCCTCTTTGTGAGCCAAAAATATTTTTTCTCATGATAACAACCTAACCTATCTTCTTCAACACTGTGTTAAACTACTAGAGTTTCCGGACGAGGTTTGTTCCAGATCCCTGTGGAGAATTACGAGTTCCTGGGCTGGTTAGGTGACTAAACCCGCAGGTGATTGACAGGGTTCAATATTTCAATATGGAGCTCCAGCTATAAAAAGCAAAGGATTGCAGCATTCCTTTATGCTGTCTTGAAATTTTGCAACTATAGTTCAGGAAATATTTTATAACTTGTGATGCCAGAAATCACCGTTAACTTCACTTGCTCAACACCGCCGATATAAAAAGCACTGCACAATAGACCATACATGTAGTAGTAGTCGTAGTAAAAGTAATGGTAATGATAGTAGAGAAAGACCTACTAGTGACCCTACATGTACAACACTGTATTAGCTGCTAGTTAGATTTACCAAAGCCAGATCATGACACTACTGAACTAACATTGCAGCTAAATAACTCATCACAAGTCTGCTGGCCAACTCGGGCCGAGCCTCAGGAAGTAAGTAGTCTCCACACAAGACACTTGTTCGTTGGCCGCTTTTCCAACGCCCTACGTCACAAGTTGCGGCCAACACTAAACTCCAGTTAGTGTTACCTGCAATTTTGAGCAGTTCATTAAAATTCACGCAAATAAATTGAACGATAAATCATTGAACATTGAGCGCATTCATCGCTTTACGAAATATGGAATTTTCAGATGCGCAGCAACTTTATCCAAATAAATTGGTAAACATTTATACAAGTAAGATCTACTAAAACACTGAATTATCTACAAATTTCGTAATATTATTTGTATAAATGCTTCTTTATATCTCATTAGTTTTCACCCAGGGAATTTTTCAGGGGGACACGACTTCAAACTTAAACAAGACGACGGCCCGAGTAATCCTTTCCTCGCTGTAAAATTCCAGTTTTGACTGCTGACATAATTGAAATCCTGCCCAGGAGACGTCTCTCGCACTGCAACATCCTCAACATCAGAGCTGGGTGCAGGTTACCTGCGACACTAGCCCGTCTACTTCCATCTTATAAAGAACAATTTAAAATGCAAATGCCTTTAAAACTTGTTGTGTGATTCCTAATAGATTGGTAGATTTAGTTACGAAGTTTAGTTTTTGGTGCCGTAAGGAAGCAATAGTGCTAGAAACTACTATTTCATACTGAAACCATTATAGAATTGAAAATAGGTATCACTGATTTGATAAAGTTCGACGTGCGACATGTAAAAAAATTGAACGAACTAAAAACAGCAATTCCAAATATTTTTAAATACGACTTCAGTCTCTGCAGAGATCAGTGCCATCGAGTAGGGAAGTGAATGACGACCGTCAGGACTGGAAGGACTGCGACGAGTCTCGTGTAGGTCTGAAGTCTCAAGCTCCGGCTGAATGAAGTGCAGCCGTCATAAATTCTTTCAGTTTCTTAGGCTTTAAATTTCTTGCTGTTGGTTGAGAGGCAAGTTTCCGGCATCAATGTGTGCGAGGGTGCGTGTGTTCGTGTGTGTGTGTCCGGTCTGAGAAATGAGTCTCTGAGAGGCGCATCTCACTGGAAGTTGGTGACAAGAATAATCGCCTGAAATTTAACTGGAACCCCGCGAAGTTTTAACGTTTTAACTACAGCAGAAGCTGTCGCTGCCTGTTGCATTAAAGTGTGGCCAAGTGTTGCCATATCCGTTTCATATTTGTAGTTATCCGAAAATATGTAAATATACCTATTTAATTTTAGTTATTTTTATACTTATTAACTATTTAATTTTAGATTCTTACTTAGCAGGAAAATACATTAGGTATTCATCCAGGAATATAATCATACATCATTGGAAGAATGCTAAAATGCCAAGGTCTCATCAATCTTTCATTTGTAAATTTTAAAGTACTTTCCACCGAAGTAATGTTCTTTAAACGTTGTCCTTTTCAGTGAAGTATCGGCGCCGTAACACTCACGACTGAAAGTCACTTGTTGACTTATTCTATGCATAGCTGAGCTGAGGAAACGTATGTTCAATTTCGTATAACACAGAAAGATGATACAAAAAATAGAGAATAAAATAACCTCTACCATGACATTGACCTGTAACTACAAGGATGGGAATTACTTCGCTGAATTATAGAAATCATACAAAATTATATTAATTTTTGTTATAATTTGGTTCGGTATTTTAGCAAACAGTCGATAAAAGTAACTTTCTCTTGCAAATATGCTACTTACTACTGGTTAATTTTTTCATGTAATCCTTGCAGATCCCAGAAGGCAGTTCAAAGCACTGGAACGCGCCAAGAAACCTGTACGCAAGCAGGCTGAGGTCAGTGGGGAGCCCCTGAAGACGTCCCAGCGAGCTGACGTGGTCCTACCGGGTGCAATCCCAAGCCCGCCTTCCATCCTACCTCCCAGCCCAGTTTTCAACCCACCTGCCAGCCTGCCTTTCAGCCCACCTCCTAGCCCACTTTCCAACTTACTTCCGAGCCCACCTCTCAGTCTAATCTCCAACCCGCCTCCTTCAGAGCCCCGCCCACTGGTGCCGAGTACCTCTGCTGCTGCCGCAGTGCCACAGCCTTTACAGAGCGAGCCGGGAGAGCCATCTGTTCCTGCCGCAAACCTGCCACCAGAAACTGTTGGGGGTCAGGGCGCTCGCAGCACGCCTCCGCCCACTCCGCCTCCGTCCACTCCAGGCTCCAGCAGTGGCGCCGCACCAGCCAAGTCCCCGAGGCCAAAAAGTCCTCAGTCCCCAGGTGAATGAACAAAATGAGTAGAACTAAGTTATTTTCAAAGTGTACCTTTCTATAAAATGATGGAAGCATTTCTCAATTATTTGAAGTACCATTAGCCTCAGCTTTATTGCACTAGTGCTCAGGACGCAATTTTTATGAATAAACTGTAATTTACTACTATTCTGCAAATCCAGATGTTTACATAGTGTCAATGATCATGAGCTGCGAGGAAGTCAGTGATGTATGTCAACTGATCATTGCTGAGCATTGAGCCAAAAATGTCCCGAAAGAAAGGATTTAGAGAGAGCCCCAACGTTTTCTGTGACATTTTATGTTTCCAATATCCTTGCCTTGGAGCTGGCGCGATCCCAGCTTCTTTACTCTCAAAAAATCTAAGCAATTTGCGTAGTTTCCGCTCTGTCCATGTGAATCAGTTGAAAACGATTGCTAAATCAGTTAGCACAAAATCCAGTCAACTGAATCAATTGAGTTTACGATTCCTGAGGGAAATATATTTAATACCCACTTTACTTCTGCCTAGCGATATTGTTGAAATATTCACAGTTTATTAATGATAGTTTCCATTGCCCAAAAGCGATGGCTTTCACGATTATCTATGCCAAATTGAAGTATCGTGTTGATCAAAGAGAATTCGGAAGTTTTTTCTTGTGGAAAAAATTCTCAGGCGAACTATTTATTCTTCATTTTTATTATAGATACAGGGTGAGAACTTTATTTTCACTAGTGAATGGTTTCAAAGAAAAAAAAATAATTTTATACAACATTGAAATGCATTTCATTCTTGTTAGATATCAATCATCATTATAACGGAATTGACTAAGCATATTTTTGCCCAATTTGTATAAACTTCTCTTAAGTTGCCAACAACCGCTGAGACTATAATTAAATACACGGCCTCGAAATCTTCCGAATTAGTGAGGTGCTCTACCGCTTGGGATGGGTTAATTTTGTCACGTAGGTCATAAGGTTCCCCCGTTACCCAGACCGCACGGCCAACCTACCGAAGCAGCTGAAGAAGGAGTTCGACTACGACTCCCTCTCGGGGGACGCTCGGGCCAGAATCCTAGACAAGGAGGACGACCCTGTCTACTCGTTTGGCTTCACCGCCCCTGGGCACGGCCACACGCAGGCCGGACTCCCGGACGGCACCAAGAAAGGAGAGTATTATTTCGACTCCCCGGACGGCTGGCGGCGGATTGTCACCTATGAGTGAGTGGACACTAGGCGCTGAGCAAGAACTGTAATCGAAGTGCGGCGATTTATGTTCAGAGCTTCTGTTCAAAAGCTGGGTTCAAGGAATTAACTGATTTGTTTCTGTTGGTAAAGAATTTTAGAGTTTATTACATCTATGTCCTTGGTAAATTTTAAGGTTTGAAGTTTCAATTTCCAAGTTGCAGTTTCCAAATGTAACACTCGCAATTGAACCAGATCAGTTGGAGCCTCCTCGTCTCGTCCTCAGCTTGAAGAGAGCGAATAAACACGCTTCAGATTGTACTTCTAATTCGAAACTTCCAAGGTTTTTCCGGTGTAAGGTTTTAGACGAATCCTATACTCCTGCAAGCTGCCTCAGTCAATAAGTTTTGGGTCTTCATTGCCCACATAGAGCGGCCATTGAAATTGATTTGTAGCTACTGCTGCGGTCTGTTTCTGAGTAACTCAATACTGTTGGGTAAAATGCCCTAAAAGTTTCTTGAGCAAACAACAGAATTGTCACCACCGTGTCAAAGGAAAAATGTAGAATTTAAATTGATTGCTGGAGCAAATCTAGACAAAAATGTCTTTAAAAAAGAAAGGTTGCGAACGCAGAAATTTCCCGTCAGTTGCAGTTGCTGTGTGCGTTCAACGCCAGACTTTGTTAGATCGCACGAGAACGGTGGAGCCTGGATTTCCTTATGACTTTCTTCCAGCCAAGTTATTACTTCAGAGACTGTTTCGACACACTGTTCAAGTGTCTGATCACGCCAGATTTGAATCTCATGTTTACTTTAGGAGCTGGCGTACCTAGGCTCTCCACACAGAGAAGCTCGGGTAGCTGAGACCTCGATTGAGCACAGTGCCCTATTTTGTGTCTCTTTCTTGCAGGGCGAACGAGAATGGCTTCTTCCCAAAAATGCGAAGAATTCGCATCCCAGGGTGGATTCCTCCCCCTCCACCTCCGAGGCGGGTCAGAAACCGCGATCCTCCCAAAGGCGATGGACAGAGCGATCGTCCCGAGGGCGGCGATGAGAAGAGAATAAATAGAAATGGACCTGACAGTGGGCCAGACGGTGGATCTGACGGTGGATCTGTCGGTGGACCTGACGATAAATCTGACGGTGGACCTGACGGTAAATCTGACGGTGGACCTAACGGTAAACCTGACGGTGGACCTAACGGTGGACTTGACAGTAGACCTAACGGTGGGCCTGACGGCAGACCCGACAATAGACCTGACGGTAAACCCGACGATAGACCTGACGGTAGACCCGACAATAAACCTGATGGTAAACCTGATGATAGACCTGACGGTAGACCCGACGGTAAACTTGACCCTGGATCTGACGGCATACCAAACGGACAATCAGACGGTGTACCTCACACTGGGCCTGGTGGTGGTAATGCTCAGACAGATGTCGACAAAGAGAGGCTGGACAATGGTGACCACAACCGCGACCACGAGACCGGCAAGCAGCTACTCGAAGAATTGAAAGGAAGAGGAGGAGTTGGAAGCTGTCCTTATTATTTCTTCTACAGCACCAAGTAAGCCAGAACAGTGTTATTATTTCTCATACAGAACTAAGTAAGCCACAGTTGTGTTGTTATTTCTTCTGTAGAACCAAGTAAGCTAAAGTTGCGTTATTATTTCTTCTACAGCATTAGGTAAGCTAAGGATGTAAAGTTCTGTGCAAATTTCATGGCTCACCATTTCGTAAAGCAAAGTGGTGTCCTATTTTGCATCCATTATGTATGGTGGAACTGGTGCAACATGCGAGGGCCTGTGTGTGCAGAGTGAACTTCCACTGGGAACGGTGCCTTGAGAACGGCACGAAGGTGGGGCAATACGGCAAGCTGCACGAGGACGGCTACTCCTACCGCACCAGCTACTACGCCGACCACACCGGGTACCACCCCACCAGCACCAAGACCTTTCTCACGGACCAGCAGCGCGCCCTCGTGCACGACTTTGTCAGAGGGGTCTTCATCATTCCGCAGGCAAGGATTCCGTTTTTTTGCACCGGCTTCCCGCGGCTGGACGTTTGAAGTTATAATAAAAATAAAGCGTTACATCAGTTAAATAACGTATTAAACTTTAACTATACTTAGAATAATTTAAGTTCACCTCTTTGGGTCAACGCTATCTACATCGCTTCTTGAAGATGTCTAGGAAACATAAAGTTTTATTATTTCATTAAATGCATTATACTTGAATCGTATCCCCCACTAGCCCAAAGTCAAGAATACGTAGAAAAAGTGTACTATTTCTACAATAAGCGATTCCAAACAAGCTCTAAAAACATTTCATTATAAATTTATTGGCAGTGCTTTTCCAATAGGATATACGCTTGTCGTTGGGTCTCTATTTAAGTTTGCGGTATCGACTTTAATTAATTTAATATAAACGACATTGCGTGATTGGATAAGTTGTTAGAACTCTACATCGAATCTAGCAGGAAACTGATTTCTGACGTAACTTCCACGCTTTTGAGTAGCAAAGAACTACGCCGTCACCCCACCCATGGAATTATGGCTCAAAGGTCATGGAAATAGAGTAGGANTCAGAGCAGGAAGGCATTAGAGTAGGAAGGCATCAGAGCAGGAAGGCATCAGAGTAGGAAGGTATCAGAGTAGGAAGGCATTAGAGTAAGAAGGCATCAGAGTAGGAAGGCATTAGAGTAAGAAGGCATCAGAGCTGGAAGGCATCAGAGCAGGAAGGCATTAGAGTAGGAGAGCAATCATGTCTCCTCCAGGCCGGCCAGCAGTTCGAGAACTTGCGTCATAATGCCTGACCAAATATTTTGTGATGTCGGCCCAGAATTGTAAGTGTCCGTAGCCCTCAATTCCTCAATCGGTCTAGAGTCTCCCCCTCAGACATCTATGAACGAGATGTTCAAAGAAATAACTCACAAATGAATCACTAAGTATCCCAATAACTTACTTGAATTAGACTTATAGTAAACTAACAATCCTTTTCGAGTGTTTTTAAACGATAGAAGCGTGACCAAATTTGGCTTTGCGTCATCCGCAGGTGGACGAAGAGAGAAAGCAGACCGAGGAGCGCATCCTGCGGTGGCTGGGGGAGAACGCCGAGCTGTTGGACGACCCTCTCAGAGAGCTCGCCGCAACCTAGCCGCCTCCTCTCTAGGCAGCACCCGGAGTTTCTGAGGCATTTCAATTGAAATTTTACGCCTGATATAAGTAACAAATTTAGAAATGTTCTAAAACTTTAAACGAGATTTGAGTGAACTCGTCGTTCGCTGTGAATCCAGAATTGTAACAAATAAAACAATGTAAGAACGTAACTCAGGTTGATCAAACTTCGTAGCCCTGACTTGTGATTTGACTCGATCTTAGTGTCGGGAGCTGTTTTTCTAAAGAATTGTAACAATTGAAACAAAATTGATTATTCTTCAGGTTCTTATGATTGAGGAATATCGGTCACATTGGGACTGCAAAATTGATCACAATTGCAAAATCAAATCCAGGACGATAAAAATTTATTCGAATAACTGCGCTAAAAACATGTGCTTGGGGAATGATGAGTTTGCGCGCCGAGTTTATGAGGAGCTAAATAAAATAATCATGTAACACACATGCCACGTATGTTCACGTTGTAACAAGTGTATAACTTGGAAATATAACAAGTATCTCTTTATAAATTACTGCGCAGCATCTGACCCTGACCGATACATCTTCAGTTACTCTTACAGCGGGGTAAAGAAACGGGATCGCAACGTGCGTCTCGAGAGGAGCTGTTGTACAAATACAAGTTGTGTTGAGCTCTGAATTGTTATTTCCCAGACAACTGCAGAATTTTGAGCTACTTTGTGGCAGTAACTTTCAGTAACTTTAGTCGTTCCTTCTTGGCAAGGTGGCTGACTGCCAACACCACGACTCGCGCAGCACCGACGGCCCGCACAGCTTGGATGCGTTCGGGGGGCTCAGTTCATTGTTGATTTTTAATCCTTGTGCACTAAAGCAGGGGCAGCTTTCTGCTCCAAAATGGCTGCCCAGTCCATCATTACCGATGGTACTCAAGACTCCAGTATTTGATAACTAGAAAACAATCGACTCACGACTCCCGCAAAAATTTCAATATTTAAATAACTTAGTTTCCTTTGGAGTGAAGATTAGATTATTCGGTATTCGCTGTGAAGATATTAGACTAGATCAGGAGTGCACCGCTCCTATGACCTTAAGGGGCAGGCACAGTGAACTGTGAGAACCTTTATTAATTCCAACACGGTTTACCGTTGGGTTTTCAATGCCTTACAACTAATGGCGTGGTGAGGGATGTGAGGAACGTGTGGTTTAAACTTCCTTGTCCAAGAGAAGTACTCCCTG
This sequence comes from Orchestia grillus, assembly GCA_014899125.1. Classification (NCBI taxonomy): domain Eukaryota; kingdom Metazoa; phylum Arthropoda; class Malacostraca; order Amphipoda; family Talitridae; genus Orchestia; species Orchestia grillus. The sequence goes on from VOMN01011594.1 coordinate 26,745, forward strand.
CTTACGTGAAAATGCCTCGACGACTGAGCCGAGATTTGAACCAGGGTCCTCTCGGATACGAGGCCATCACGCTAGCAGCACGCCATGGAGCCCACTGAGAGTGTGAATTATTTTGCAGAGGATTATCATAGTGAGAATGCCAACTCAAACATGGATTAAATTAAGAGAATTTGATACATAATTCTATTCTCTGATGTACAGGGTGTCCATAAAGTCTTCCCTGAGAAGTTTTTCTGTGAAGGCCATTGGCAACGCACGCATTTTAGCCAGACAATCATCGATGGCAAATAAGTCATCAATACGGCATAGAAAAGTCCTAATATAGTCACTGTCGCCCCTCAGAGGGCATAGGATAGGCCATAGGCAATAGAGGT
>VOMN01011600.1:0-42755 GCA_014899125.1 Orchestia grillus
ATGGTGATCAAGTGAATCGGACATTTCACTCTTAATGACCTAGTAACTATTGTTCGACTGATCGTTTTGATGCAGGTTAGGGTTCTAAAAACAAAAAGAAAGCAATCGATTTTCTAACCCGGTAACATGAATGATAGCTATTTTTGTCAGAATATCCGCATCATTTTGTTATTCACTTATGTAAAAATGTTTTTCTATTGCTCAGTAACTCCCTTCATATCTACATCCCCCTACTCTAAATTACTGCTGTGAAATTCCTTCAACTTCTCATCATTGTGACACATAATACAACGGCAAGAATTCACCTTCACGCTTTGCCAAAAAAGCGCAACAGAACTGTGTCACAAGTTAAAAAAACTTGTGATTCTGAATGAAACTTTAGCACGTCCCCGATTTTGGCACGACGCTGTATCCAGAGCGGCTCAGGGCCCTCTAGGTGTAGCGCAAACAACAGAAAAGACAGTAATTATGAAAGAGTTTGTTAACATCAATGTCTCTTCGGAAGCCAGCTAAGAATGCAAGCTCGTAAGTTAGCGGTAATTTGCATGTAAATTGTCTCTTATGTCCCGTCGCGTGAGGCACGAGTGTCATGGCGAGCATTGTAGCATTGTAGCGGAAATTATGCAACAAAATTGGGCGTGTCGAGCTATGAAAGTAATCATATTTCTGTCGTTTAATTTTTTTCAGAAATTTCATGGCACGCCGAGTAGGCAGCGGCATACCGGCCAAATTAGCGACGTAAACGCGTATTGTATTGCAGAAGCACATAGCTTGTCAGCTTGAGCCCCTGAAGATATTAAAAGTAAGTTATCACTGTTATCTTAACAATACAGTGATCAAATTCAAAATTATCCAGTTAAATCGGCCATGAAACCTACCTACTCAATCACAGCTAATCCTGCTATATTTGACTCGGCCAATCTTGATGTAAAGTTGAAAGCACATTTAACCGAAATCATCAGCGGATTTCATTCAACGAATTTTTGTGCTCCGGTAACAACGGACAGCTTGAACGAGCGTCTGGACGTCCCAAAACTCTTTAATTAAGTGGGACAGACGCCTTGAACGTGAGCCGAGATACTGAGGACAATTCTAAACGTTAAATGTGTATGAGAAAAGGAAATTCAAACATGCTTCTGAAATTCAGATTATTTTAACTTTAATTGAAGTCACAGCAAGCCACACTTATATCAAACTATTTTAAGATGTTAAGGAAACTAACTTGATTCAGTTGCTTTATTTCTCCAAATAGTTTTCGAAAATTAAAAATGATGTTCATATATGTAAATAAAATATCACTTAAAAAACTGAAATTTAGTTCATTCGTCTAACTTAACTGACTGAAATGCTCGAATTTCAATTGAATTGTCGGTAATGGAAATGAAATGTTGACGATTTGTAACTTGCGGTAAAATATTTGTTTCTGAAATTTAGATGTGCTTTCTGTTTTGGTCAATGGCACCAATCGAACTAATGATAAACTGAGGTTAAACTGTCCTGAAAAATATAAGCTATGCTGTCTTCACTGAATACCTAAGAACTTATTAGGAATAGTTATCATATTGATTATACTGATTAATATCATTACTCAACAACGAATCGTTGTAACACCTGAAATGTTAAAAAATTCTAATACCTCGGATGTATTTTACCAAAGGCTTTTAACAATAATCACATTACTTTCAAAAAGTGAGACTTCTGCTCAAACGATATTCAATTTATCGAAAAAATAGCAACAATAAATGCAGTGGCTATTATTATTAAATACAAGGAAATGTTATCACGGAAAGATCCGCAACAACAGTAACCATGTTAATGACCACGAGCGGGACCAGTGGAAGTTCATCAGAGCTGTTTGTAAATGCAATTTCTTAAATTCAAGGCATCGTCTTTCAATGGTTCCATATCCTTTAATGTGATAGAGAATTCTATGTAGAGGAACAAAAGTTCTTTATTCTTTTTTTCACATGGAAAGTATACCTCTTCAAAGAAGCATTTACAGCTCGGTCAGGGGAGACCAGAAGCCTGGGTGCTATGCTATTTCGAATTCATTTTAAACGCCGTTAATTTTCTCGTTTCAAATTATTAAAAGAGGTTAAATCCACAAAGGTACAATATCATTAATGTTATAAATAAATTTGAAAATGTAAATATGATACATGAAATAAGAAGAATCCAATGGCCTTTTTACGTATAAATATTTTCAAAAAATCCCTAACCATAACGCGTGTGTAGACGCTTAAATTTATTAAACCTATTTGATGGAATAATTGCTACAGTTGGGATGCTTAATTTCTATGTGGGTAGTTAACGAACGTGGACAAACGACAGACTGATAGACAGTAAAAAAATGTTATTGTAGACTATTGAAGTACTAGTTCATATCGCTCTACCGTATTGTTACAATAAATTATCACACAATATGCCCATACATTTTCTCCCACAAACAGGGCCCAACGAAGCTTTTTTACTGGAGTATTTTCTGCAAGTGAAGAGGCTTCTCAGTTCATTCGCTTCCGAGATATTATCATTGCTCACGACCAACCGTGTTCCCCTACCTGGCTCTCATGCATGCGTTGATCATTAGGCCAGTAAAAGGTGATCAAAACTCGATCGCCATCCTGACATCTTTACCCATTCAGTCACTATGTAAGAGGGCAAAGCTCGTGATTCTCAGCATTAGTTTGATAGTTTCGAGGTCACTGCTCGCTGGTGTCAGCTGTGTGCTCTTGTTGCTATGATGCGCTGAGTCATCAGCCCAGGGCTGTGTCCTTGATGATGTGAAGTGCAGTTATTATGTTAATACCAAGCTTATGTATCATATGTATTAAAAAGAATAGAGTATGCATATTGAGGAGTTCATTTGTTGAGCTGTACGAAATTCGGTACTTTCTTAACAGCACAGCAAAGGTTGAGGCCAATCATCCAGAGCAGAGTGAATGGTCTTATTGTTTAATTATTGCGTTTGAGGACGAGACTCACGTGCTCTAGATTACGGTATACAACCTGAATGAAAAATTCGGAGCTCCAGTAAAAAAGGAGCTTACGCTGGGACAAATAGGCCAGCGGAGTTCGGGTTAGACCACTTTGAGGGACACAAAGTCCCACAGATGTATAGTATGTCTAAATTGTTAATCCGTTTCTTTCAGTTTATGATTTCCTCAACGGAAACATTAAATTTAATTTTAGAATTGATGAAAATGAACTTGATTTTTATCAAATTTTCCTAGCTATTTCATGGTTTAAAATTTGTGTAAAAATGCACATCAAGGGACTAGAAGCAGCTAAGTTTTGTTATAAGCCGATCTTAATCCCCGACCACAAATCGTCTACATGCACATGATTGACACCGTGAAATAAATTTCGACATACTGATAGCCAGCTATGGGATACTGAGCAGTTTAACGTACTCTGGTAGACGTGGAACTCTGAGATTACAACCAATTTGGAAGCGCTTTTGACTACGACGACATGTATGAATTTTATGGTGACACACAACTTGCAGGCCCACCCACGGCGCACGGCTCCAGCGCGACGCACGCAATGCGCTCTATTTCAATTAGAGGCTGCGACAGCGAAGCGCTTCTGTATCCATTAGGGGCCGGACCTGCCTATTATATATTCAATATTAGAGGACTGCCTCACGAACGACAAGACTGTACAAAAGTGAACAATTAGTTCTTGCTAGTTGAGCGAGTGAACTTCGCATGCAGCAAACCTCGGAAGTACCTACGACAAAGTCGATTCATGTCAAATTACAAGTGTTCCTCCATCGTCGCTTGACTTTTGAGTGACAGAGAGAGCAATCGGATCCTGACTCTGCTGTCTAAAACAATCATTACTTCCTCTACGTCTTAATTGAGAAATGCGAACTGGTGCGCCGTCACGTTAAGTTCTACGAACTGTAGATTTGTCGGCACGCTTAGAGGGTCACATTACTTCTTCGGCACTCTTCTAAATTAGACGTTAGCTTCAACTACCTTAATCTACAACGGCTGTCGTCCCCTTCATTACGAACATTGGTCACCAGCATGGTGACCCTCTAATACATTTGACCACTGAGCTGATAATATCCTAACGAAATGACTATATAGATGTACGAAGCCAGTAATGTCTCCATGTGGGCTCGGACGAACCTTGATTAATCGATTTAACAAAGAACTGGGCAGAGTCATTTCTTCATGAATCCCTGCATGCTCTGCAGAAGCTACAGCTAATTGCAACAAATTTACGAACTGGTTATGAGGTGACGAGCGTGCGTTCGTGCGTAATTTGGTCGGTCTGAGACTCTCAGAATATGCCTCAGCTGAAGGCCAGGTTTACGTATGAGATTAGACATTTATGCGCTAATTTTTGCATACTTTTTCCCATGATTAAAAATGGCTGAATAAAAATTACAAATTTTGAAGGTATATTCGAATAATTATAACCTAAATAATGTTTTTAGCATAACCAACCCAAATTATACAACCCTAGAGTTACCCTCTAACTTTGACCTTAATTGTGCAGCTTGGAGCACAACACTAGTTTCCCCTTTCTTAAAATCTAATTCTTATTCGTAACGAGCACAATTTTTGCTCAATAACAGAGTTGTGATATCTTCCCAACGAATAATGTCAAACGGGAATGTTCCTCAGGCCTACATTTCCATAAAGAAAATAATGGTACCTCAGCAAATATCCAAGGTACCATTAGGCTCAAAGGCAGAATACCAATAAACCGCAGCAGAGACGGACGACAACGTATGTTCTCTGCAACCCTGAGGACGGCTGACCTCTTTATCTCATGATATTCTCGCACCCGCAGTTTGAAGGAAGACTCAGTGCTCATCTTAGAGTGAGGCCTATTTGTGCCGGCTTATGTCTAAGCGTTAACTTCATCAAAGTCGAATTGGCGACAAAGAATGAGGTGCCGGCAACCGCCGCCCCTCACGTCAGGGACAGCCTGCAGGGTCACACACCGGAAAATCCTGCAGGATTTCCTGGTGTGTGAAACATTCGACCGGAACGTAACTTGATGCCTACACCCTCTTTGATTCATGGAGTTGTTTCCGCGCATGTTCATCCGTGCGATACAATGTTATCTGTACATATTGTATCAGATTGTGTCTTTGGAAATCATTTTGATGATTTGAATTCAGTCTGAATTCTTAGAATTATCGGATAAATTTTGTAACAAGTCAATGGATAATTCAGCTATGAGGCGTCATAGCAATGCCTCCCAGTTTGCCACATTAACAATTGAAATAAGACCAATTAAAGGATCATGGAAATTAGTTATTTTTGCGGTAGCCATTCCACATTTGTCGATGAACTGTTTTTTATGGTTAATCAAGGATATTTCAGTGGGTTGCTAAACTGAATTTTTAGGTTGGCCTAAAAAATATAGGAAATAATTCTTATCATTACTGAACATGGAAGTATCGGTGAGTGAAGTATCAGAAGTACTTGGAAGATGGACATGAACTTAAAACCTGATACTCAAATACCTGAATTCTCATGAGAAATACGAACTTCACTGACTATTATCGGCTACAGGAATATGGTTAGCCTATTAAAGCGATCGTGTGCAGTTTCAAATACTTGGAAAAATTTGACCTTAACAACTGCGTTCAGGTTCCAAGGAATATCTACGAACTCTTATCGGTACGTAATAATTATGCACTATTTTATTTGTATCGCTTTCCGTTGCAAGATTTTACGTATTCGCTTGTTTTAATTGAGCTATTTCTGATTCAAAACTCTTGAGACGTGGGGAAAAGACTGTTTGTGACCTATTATATCTGCAGAATTGCTGATGGTAAAGGGGAAAGAAAATGAAATAAAAGTATCCAGTGGGAAGCAAATATGAATTGAAAATTTATGTACTCGTATCCTTTAAAAATAAATTCTGAACCTATGTTCCTTCCACTTGTTCACCGATGACGTGGCTGCGATTTACTACGTAACCCTGTTATTAATTTCATTTTTTGTCCTCTAAAATTCATGTGAATTTAAATTCAAAGAAAATCCGCTACCAGAATAATTGTCCATGTGAACAAATCTCGTTGGGACACTCACCAGGCCACGTGTACACAGACCGTAATGGAGTTCTGGCTAAGTCGGAATGATAAGAAGTTCTCCTTGAAGCGCTTGACATGCTACTTTAACAAATTTACTGTAGAAAGCTAAAGCTTTGACTTAATTAAGTTCGTATCATTCGAAGAAATTTTAGGGAATTTGTTCTTTTGAAGTGAATAGCTGGATTACGGGAAGTTGACGGGCGATATCGAGAAGTTCTGTCATTACATTGTCGGAGACAAAAATCCCCGTGAATTCAGTCACGTTGTTTCATTGTGATTTGTACAGTAATAGAGTTTAATTTTTTCAGATCCAACTCTTCTCGTCCACTCATCTTACTTTTCATGTTTACGCTGCATCGCCAATCTCTTCATAGTTCAATTATGTGACTCAAAAAGGTTAAGAGATGGGTTTTCACTAAAGCGATTCATAAAATAGGATTTATGAAACGTCTCTGTTGTTTTTACTTGGATAAGTGGATTTTCTTAAATTTTACGTATGTTTTGTCCTGCTATCTGGGACTACAGTTTTGACGATAGTATTTCTCAAGCGTATATTCTTATACGAGGATCAATATCAATTGATTACGCTGTCAGAAGACATGGACTGAGCTGGCTCTCGAGTGACTGTACGAGATAAATTTACGTTTCTTATCACTCATACAATTAGAGGTTATAGTCAAATAACAGTCGCGTAGTAAATGTACCTTTCATAAATAACGTACCGTGATATTTAGCGTATATATATATATATATATATATAAGATTTTCCAATCAATTTTAAACGTTATACCACGGAGAAAAAATTCTCTGCAGTCTTCGAATACGTGTATCATGGCGTCTAAAATATATAATTCAAGGACCACATGCATTCGATCCATTAGGAAATGACTGTTCGGAGAACACCGAGTGAATCAAACTTAAAACTGATTATTTGTGAAGGATATTAAAATTTTGAAGAAAATGTCGTTCACTCGCTGACAGCTAGGCCGGCAGTTACTGGGCTCTAGTGCCTAGCTGTAACTGGGCTCTAGCACCTAGTTGTAACAGGGCTCTGGCACCTAGTTGTAACTGGCCTATAGCACCCAGCTGTTACTAACCGCGGCAATAGAAAATCGTGCTCATCATTTCAGAGATAATTTGGTATTATCGAAGTGTAAAAGTGAACTTCTTCGATGATTTTTAAATTTTTACTTTATCTTTGTTTGTATTTTTGTTATTTCGATTGATGAAAGATTGCTTCTCCTGAGAAAGTTTTCATCAAACACAACTAAAACGAAATTGGTTGGGTTAGTAACTTTTAATTGCTACTAGTTGATGAACGCATGTCATGTGTATACTGTACAAGCTCGAATGTTGATACTAAACGCTCGTCACACTTGGGGACTTGAACAAAACGAGGCGACGTGCCAAATACTGTGCAGAACGTGAAAAATGGAGCACTTACAGTTTTTTAACAATAGGCATGGAAATATGCACATATCATATCGTACAGTTAGTGTAATTTCACGAAGCAATGCATATGTGTAATGACTCGAGACAATTTTACTGAAAAGAAAGCTTTAAATCGTCAGCAGGCAGCGCACGGAAGTTGCTGCATAAGAATTTAATTATTCGTCGCATTATGATGCACCATCCATCAGCTCTACCACGACAGATTGCAAGCCTCGAGGTAGGCTATACAATCTATGGCTCAATGGTTCTCGATTCCTGGAATTTTGGCCCTTGAACGCTTTTACTTTTGTTGCAAGTGAAGGACGTGATCGGCTTGAAGGTCTTTCTACCCACAGGAAACTTGCGACGCTCGCCTTAGAATATCACAGGGTCGGTTTCTGGGGAGCATTGACGTCAGTTCTCCTCCGTCGCTCTCGCTTATTCGCTGCCACCATTGCTGGGTTGTTTGTCTTCTTTACATAGATGAAGTTGGGAAACTTGCTCAAGTTGCTGGTTGTGGTTAAGGTCGCTGCACGAGGAGTCCACCACGTACACCCTTGATGGATGGCTCCTTCCGTAAGCTTTTTGCCGCAGGATCTCAATTCTCGAGCACCGTACGAACGGAGTTTGGTTGCTTGACAAATGGCGGCGCGAAAGAGCGGCCGATTCCTAGAAGCGGTAGCGCGGCGCCTCTATCAAAGCGCCGAAGCTTTTGTCCTCGGATAATGAGTTAATTTGGCCGAGTTACGCTCCATTGTCTCATTTGTGGCCAATGACAACGATACTTTTGTTCTCAGTGAAAACTAATAACGAACTTCCTACACAAGACGCATTTTTTGCCTGGGCTGTGGTGGGTTGTGTGCATTGAAGGCTACTGCGAGCGCACTCCGGTGTTATATTTTGTGTGCTTATAAAAGACTATAATTTAGGGAAGCCATATCTCGTAGTTGTAAATTATTGGCTTGGCTGCTCAGACGTTAAGCGTAGACCCTGCTGGTGGTTTATCGAAAATTGATCGATTTGTAAACTTCAGCATTGATAACAAAACATATTGCACATGCATATGAGAAATATGAAAATATGCTGTGTAAGTCTTCATTTTCAGGCATCACTTTGAGATCGTGTGAGGTGTGGGCTCAAGAGCAAACTAATCCAGAATATGTAAGAGTCGTTGTTCGAGGTGCTGTAACGAGAGGTGTAGTGGAGGCAAGGGTGCGAGAAACAGGCTTTTCTAGTCGTTGTACACATATTTTCTCGTATATATGCACCGTCCGCGTAGAACTCTAATATATATATGAAATATTAAAGTCCTATAATGTAGTGATGTGAATGCATGGGTGCAAGTATTTAGACGAAATAAATTTCTCAGGAATCAGATGAAAAATAAATACAGGTTGGATTTCAACCACTAATTCCTACTGGAGTACACCAAATAATTAAAGGAGTAAAAAATGCCTACTTACCGACTGGTCCTCAGAAATGTTCGTACATATAGTTTATTATAGACTTACGAATGCTTTTGTCGGCCTTATCTCAGTTCTACAGCACAGTCTCGGAAAAATTTCCTTCCTCGAAGAAAACAAATCCTGAACTGAGAGGCGTGTTGGGTAACGGTGTTTTTATCCTGACCTGAAGTCACGATCGATCCTAGGCCTATCCTTTCTTAAATTGTGAGCAAAATGACAGCGCTGTCGCTCCTTAAATTCCTAGCCTAACTCATCTCGGTGTATCTGGCTGTTTTAAACAAAGATTTGTAAAACGAGTTGCTGGTTACAATATATAAATTAGCCTTAGCCTTAGTTGTTTGTCCCTTTCCAAAGACGAAAATTTTAAAATTCGACGGTGTGAATCCTCATAGGAAAAGTACGGTTGGTTTTTTTTCATCATCCTCATGTAGCGCCCCGATGTACGTCCAGCATGGTGAGCGAGTTTGAGCGCTTGCGCTCAAAATACGAGTGAAATGGCAACGAAAACTGACAGCCCCGTCATGCCGTGTTCTGAGACGACACTTCACATCGCATGTGCTCTTCAAGACTCCCAAACGAGTTCAAAACAGACAAAACGAAGCGGATGATTAAGAGCTGCAAATAGGATTGCGACTGATTTACGAGTAACTTCAATTCTGCCTGTCTGGTACTTACAACATCATAAATAAACATCCCCGAGCTGCACGGGACTGCTCACCCGAAAAGTGCTTGTCATCGCACGCCTTGAACGGCAGTCTGGCATTTGCCTCAATACTCCCAAGTTTTGACTTAAATCTGCATCATAAAATTTCCCGACACCCGCCATTCTGTGCGACGATGACTGCTGCTCTTTCACCACTTTCCATTCAGTATTAATGATGCCTTTCATCCACTTCCAAGTTGAACGAACAAAGAAATTAATCACCTACTACGAATATAGTGTAGGACCTGCGCGAGTGCGAATAATGGCGGTAATTCTGCGAGGTATTGAGTCTAAAAGTGTCTTAATGTACACCTAATCGATTTTAAGCCACTCTTTCATAAATTGACCTCGTAGTGCGGCCATAGTACGTGGACGATCTTCTTGATGTCTAACTTATCGTTCGAGGTAGCCCCATAAATTTTCCATTGGGTTCATATCTGGGGACTTAAATGGCCAATTTAAATGCCTGATCTATCCTGAATGAATGTCATGCCAATTAATGACTGTTCTAGTCCGATGCACCCGGCAGTTTTCATTCTCGAAATGAGTTTGAAAAACAATAGCGAACTAATTTTTCATCCAAGAAGCACGAACTAATTTTTCATTGAATAACTTGAACGACCGAGTACTGTACAGGGCTGAAAAGTTATGTTTGTGTGAGGGTTAGGCTGGATGGCTGTCTCCTGGAGCTTAGCTGGATAATGAAATAGGACATTTCAACACATTCAATAAAAATAAATAAAAGCGACCAAGCCAATATGAAGGAAATCAAGACAATCCTAAATAAATTCCTAATAGTAAAATCATCTGCATCCTACGAGTGATGAAAAAGTACCCAATAGAATCCTCATGATCCATGGGGTAAATTGACAACCGTAACCTAAGTCTAACCTCGCTCGGAAGTCCATCTGCCGAAATTGAATAGCTGCGCGTTTGCCTTTGCGGGTTTCCTCTGGTCCACCAACTGGACGAAATTTTCACCGATTCCGAGAGTCGTTGAATCCCAAACCGGCGTTTCTGGCACGGGCAGTAATGCTCTCGCGGGCGCATCAGCAGCTATGGACGGAGGTGGGACCCACTTCAGAAACGCAGCTCCCCAGATTCGCTCTATTGGAAGCCGTGTAGGACGCGTACCCAACTTCAGAAATACGTGTTTCCAGGAGGGATGACTAGACAGGAGTGCCGGAGATCGGATCCGATTCGGTCGAGGATGACCGAATTGCTAAAACCTTGATATTTATAAAGCTGCACAATGTTTTTTCTCACGACGATAATCTTCCTACAAGAACAGATATACCACGTTAAAAATAAGGCCTTAAATCAGCTGACGTACCTGTGTAACCTGACAGTGTAGATGCACGAATGAGCTCTTAAAATCCTTCGCCATACCTACATAAGTTCTGCAAGTTCCGTTCACTCACGGAATACGTGATGTATTCGTCACATTAACATGATTAATCCCCAACAGTTTACTTAATCGTTTTTAAAGGGTTTCTCATGTCATTATACGGAACACCTTTAAAATGAATGCATTTGGCATTCGGGCTGTAAATATCTGCCCAACGTTATCAACAAACAGACAGTAGTCTGAGATTTTCAGTGCTTAAATCTCATTACAGGTTTCGAGAAGTAGACGCATTTATACAAACCCTAATATGAATCAGCGAATACATTCAACTTTATGGGCGGAGAAAGGTTCACCCAGAGTTTTATAATGGCTCCGACAAATTTTTACTTAATAACAATTATTATACAACGCTACTCGTTTCTTCTATCATTTTGAATTTAGGACAAACATGAAGGACAAGGTTGCACCTGATGCAGGGCTAAGTGCATCTCGCTGGTTCACCCCAGTTACCTCATGACGCAGTCTGGTCATCCTGAACTCACGCTTGTCAGAGGAGGAGTCGCGAGAAAGTTTGGTCGAGTTCAAAAGCCCCAGTAAAATACTTTGAGATGGAATTGAAACGTGTGATGCTAACCATGCCCTTTTTCTGTACCTACAGGTATGTCTTCGGCCGGGCAGGGCCGAGTGAACCAGCTAGGTGGCGTGTACATCAACGGTCGACCTCTCCCCAACCACATCCGGGTCAAAATTGTCGAGATGGCGTCGGCGGGGGTGAGGCCGTGCGTCATCTCGCGCCAGCTCAGGGTGTCCCACGGATGTGTGTCCAAAATACTCAACAGATACCAGGTCAGTATTGTTGCCTTCAAACTATTAAATACTCAACATATACCAGGTCAGTATTGTTGCCTCCAAACTGGTAGTGCTTGTTGTCTCAGGTGTCTCATAAACTACCAAGTCCATCATACGAGGGGTACACATTACATCTGTGGTTGGGGAAGGAATTAATAAAAACTAAAGAGCTTACAGTCTTGATATTTTTGCTCAATTCTGTACATCATACAGTTCTTTTGAATACAATCTCAACGAAATGTCGGCCTTCAGCAACAATACACTGGAGTACCTTTTGGCCCACCCTGTATTGTCTTGAAGGCATTGGGGTGATACTAGTTTCCATTGTTATAATGTTAGGTCATTATAACGTTATCGTGCAGGGAGCAGGATGAAAATGATTGCAACTTATTTTTCCCTCGAGGTGCCAGGCAATAATGTAACCGAGTAGATAAGCCCGCTGCTTCTCTCTGAACTTCAGTTTTCCTTCATCAAGCAACCAACCAATGATGTTACAATTAGCAATAGGTCCGGTACTTGTTTCCTCAGCTGCTTGCTGATGACTTACGAGGCTACTGCTGATATAAAGCTATAGGGATGATACGTGATCCCTCCATTGTTCTCTCGTGACGTGTCAGATCGATAATGTTATCTTGATGCTTCGGGGTCGTTAGTTTTTTTTCATAATAATTTCTTCATAAGGTACCAGCTTAATAATGTTTCTAAAATAGCTTCATGGCTATTTTTGTTTATTCAAACGTTCCTTCACGTCTTACATATTAGGTTAACTACATTTCCATCAAATTCCTTCTTGTTTCTTTGAAGTTTTTCATCGTAAGCTTCAAGGATAACGTTATGGATCTTGTAACCGCTCAGGTCATGCAGTTCACTTTTTCTGGTTTTTACAAGTCCTGCATCGTTTGTTTAATTGCGATATTTCATGCACAATATTTTAATGAACCATTTTTTGAGACTGGAAAAACGAACAATTTTCATTCTCTAGTTATTTGATCATTGTTCCTTTTTTATTTTTATTTCTCATTTCCCTACAACTTGTCATTGCTGAACGAAAAAAACTCAGTTTTATTTTTTCATATCAAATCTGTCGATTATATTATAGTGATACTGAACACTAATTTCTTTTTGCGTATTCAGGTCTCTCCTCCCCATTCATAAGGCTCATTGTTGCATGTTATTAAGCTAAAAAAATATTTCCGCTACGGTTACAACAGAAACTGGACTAATAATACTGTTATATTTTGATTAGTAAAAACCAGTTTATTCAGCATTAACTTATATTCGGCATTTCTCTCAGTTTCTTCGTACTTCAATTTTGAAGTACATAACGCTTACTAAATCAGTATCTTCCTTCACAAATTTTGTTTCCCGTCACCAAAATATTGATATCCAAATTGTTCTCCATTTGATTCATCTTCACTGTTACCTGATACAAGAAGTGATCGTAATATTTCCTTCTCGCATATCCTCTGTAAACGGGTAACTGAGGAACATTTCCTCGTTGTTCTTCACAAAACATCTAACAAAATCGAACTATGAGCCGAAAGATCAATCAATATCCACTCAACAGGACAGATTCAGACTTTTCCATAGTTTCATTTGCGCAGGAACCTTCTCGAAGTTCAGCAGCGTCCGACTTTAAATGTTGCCTTATTTCCGCCGTGCAGGAGACAGGGTCCATCAGACCAGGCGTCATCGGAGGCTCCAAACCAAGAATGGCAACACCCGAAATCGAGAAAAAAGTTTCAGAGTACAAAAAGGAGAATCCCGGAGTATTTTCGTGGGAGATTAGAGATAAGTAAGTATAATATCATATTTATCTTGTTCCTAATTTAATTACTATGGCTCGTGAATTCATGTGGTAACATCTTTTGTAGGTATGAGGTGCGTTTGCTTGCTTTAGTTATGTAGGGATTTTGTCGCATGTGACACATAAGAGAAGCCCTCACATATGTACATGAAATTTTGAGTCGCATGTGTGCATAAGAACTTATTATATATTTGGTTTAAACAACTATGAACGTAATCGCAGGCAACACAGTCTATTATGCGAATAGTTTTGCTCGAATTCACACTTAAATAACAATGAACCTGAGTACTGACAAATTTTCCCTAAAATTTTTTACCGAATCATTAAAATGCTGCTAAACGTACAAGTACGTGTAGGTAACTCGGAACAAATGAGGCAGAGTTTCATTTTGTTTCGTTAAAGAGAAATCGCAATCTCGGATTGAAAAATCATTAAAAATACTCCATGATTAGTATTCGTGATCGATACATCAATTATTTCTACAAGGGACATTTCAAAATGCTACCTGCACTGCAATTCGTACTAAACAGACTTTTGAATATAACTTTAGCGAACAGGCTTTCGAATATATCTTTAGCAAACAGGCTTTCGAATATAACTTTAGCGAACAGGCTTTCGAATATAACTGTAGTCAACTGGCTTTCGAATATAAATGTAGTGAACAGTCTTTCGAATATAACTTTAGTGAACAGGCTTTCGAATATAACTTTCGCGAACAGGATTTCGAATATAACTTTCGCGAACAGGCTTCCGAATATAACTTTAATTAGTTTTGAGAAAAGTTTAGCTGATTCCTGAAATTTTGACTTATAAGTTAGTATCAATTAACATACGTTAATTCAAAAAATGAATGCTGTAGTTTCGATTGTCAATGTGTTGCATAGCACTTAAAATTTTATTTTAATCACTGAGGATATAGATGCATGAGTCAGATATGTGTGCTGCCCGCGCTAACACGTCGCTGTTGATTACTCCTGATGTTTGATACTCGAAGTAAAATAGAGGAGATTTATTTTTTATTTCCTGAAAAGGAACGAACAAAATCGTGGTTATACATATTTCAACAGGAGACACTCGCTTTTGAAGGAAAAGGAACTTACAGTTATTCGTTTTTATTTCAAATCAGCTAGAATACAATGTAATACTTCAAGAACAGCGAGAAATTGAGAGTGAATTTCTTTACCATTTCATTTCAAAGTTTGAATATCTCACAAAAAAAAATCTGGTATAAGAAACCTCAAAAGGGTTGACTGGCTGGAAGCTTCTTTTTAAGTGTCCTAAATTAATGTTTACTTAACCCTATTCCGTCAGTAGGGATTTTGAAATTCACTTTGATGAGGATGCTGTTGTTAGTTTTTTGTAAGAAGCTTAATGCCCTTTATTGCCTGTATGTATGTACCTGCAATAAACTGCAAGGAGTTTTTGCATCAAGCTTAATGCGGGCATGTCGTTAAAATCCTGCGTTCGGAAAAGAGTTCACGGTTGGTTAACAATGATGCCAATGATAAATTCATTTTCGGGCTACAGACTGTTTGCAATTGTAAAAGCAATTTTAATATTTCAATCTTACTACCGTGAAATGTACGAATCCTTCCTTTGCAGAGTAAAATACGTAAGTTCGTAATAAAATAGAAACGGTAATCCTATGACTGGATTCTATTAAGAGTTCAATACCAGTTGCCTTATTTTAAACTTAGATCGAGTTCAAAAGCCAAAGTTAATATTTTACAATAAATACCATCACTTCCCATACATAATCACAGTTATAAAATACACATTCCATTATATAAATTTAATTTATTATATATATTTTACTTCATCAATTCGTCAGACGTCAGTTCGAATTCCATGCAAGAGAGTATTAAGTTTCAGCACACATATTTTGCTCAGTTCTCCCTCTCCAAGTGTATGCATACGTGTGTGTGAATATGTGAAAGCGTAACATGAGGCATGCGAGATCTGTTCGAAGAATTTAGAGTTTGTTTTTTCTGAGTTTGCCGTCATCTGCCTGATCAGGGGCGTCACAACGAGCTCGCTGTGTGCGGTGTCGCGCTCGCTCTGCTAAGCAAACAAAATTAAAGTTTTTGTCCACAAGTTTTTGCGCACGCTCGTGGTAGGTAAATTGGGATCGCTCGTTTGATGCGTATCGAAGCGAGTGTGAAACCAGTGTGAAGCACCGCGAGCTTGTTCACGCGCCTAACGAGATCATTATCATGCATAATCTATTCAAGTTCTCATCGATTACGCATTATTTTGTGGTTTAAATGAAATATTGAAAGCGCCTATGGCCCAAAATCGATTTGAGAGGCAAAGTGAAGGTGGGAAAACGAGGGTTGTCGGCGAGGCATGTTAGGGAACTGGCCATCCATCGTACCCTCAGCGCGAGGGTGCAGGGCGAGGCGTAGCAGATGACGGATCAGCCAGCAGCGCTGTGGGTGGCCGTATTTACCGCAGCAGCTCGAGTACAAATTTCCCAACTAAACGCACTCGAGGAATGAAAATGACAACCTTCTTTTGTCCCAGGCTTGACTTGATGGTTTCACCTGGAGCCACCACAGAGTTTGGGCGTAATAGACACCTCATTCGTAAATTTCAACCTTGGTAGATTCCGAAATTTTAATCTAGAAATGGAAATGATGCTTCCCTACTTTGAAATCTGCTAAGACTAGCCATGTAAGTGTAGTTTCTCAGTACGAAACCAAAACTCATTTACCTTCTGAAAAAACCTACTTTTTATAGTTGAGGGTACATCAACACCAGAACCCATTAAGTTATTATAAAGAATAAGTTCACGTGTAAATGTGCGTCACGATCAGTATAAGTAGAGTGACGGCTTTGAATCGTCATTAAGCGCCCCTGCGCGCTGTACGCCATAGTCACGATCATTTGTGTACCTGCCGCGCAAACTCCACGAGATTGAATTCAGCAGCGCGTTAACACCCACACGAAAAAAAAATTGTTTGTTTGTGCGGCCGTGACCTCCTCGTGGCAATTTTGAATTGTATAAAAATATTTTTTTTTCATCGCTCGCACAACATAGATTACTTGAATGATGTTCTCATTGCGTGGTCAATCAGCCAAAGATTTTTTGAATGTTGACTAATTCTAATTTTATTCCAAATGATGTAGAAAGAGCCATACACATCATGAGGTTGCAGGTGAGCCAACATCAGTAATAAATAACGATTAAAACGCTCACCTGGACAACACAGGCATATCAAAAATTCACGCACATGTAAAGAGCTCCTTAAATTATTGAATAATGACTAAACATTTGAAATTCCTTTAATTTCACTTATCACATATTAAATCTGTAAAGGGATTGGTTGTAAATAACTCACCGACGCATTCTGCAAAAGAGTGAATTTAAAAATATTTTATTTACTACTGACTTTTCCAGCACGAACGAGTATTTTTTCTATGAATGACTGGTATCCTGTGGGACAGTTGATCTAAAATATACATTTATTCAGCAGGAAACTATATCTGACGCACTGCATTTCCCATCACACAGGACCGACGATTTCATTCCGGAATTTTTAATTAAGCTAAACAGGAGCTCAAAAATTATTGACTTTTATGTTACGCACATCAGTTGATCCACATTAATTTAAAAAAACATACTCCATATCCTACCCGAATATGTTCGTCCCATTTACCAGGTAAGTATATTTACGTTACTCATTAGATCTCAAGATGCTCATCATCAATCCTCAGGCTGTAACAGTCACTTTTGTGAAATTCCACTCAAGAGATCAGCAGCGGCGTCCCACAGAAGCGCCGCAGCAGCTTTGAGGTCACGGCCTTTCCGGCTCTCCCAACTACTCCGGTTTAGTTTTTCATCGCTTTAAGTACCGGAAAATTAGCGCTGCGTTAGACCAGGTTTGACGTTACAATACCACAACCGAGCGGAAAAGAACGTCACGGTCTGAATTTCTTGTGTACGGAGGAAGTTCATGGGAAATCATGAAACTGAAGCGCCCTGGCTTGGTAGAAGGGGAATAAGTAGATGAAACTAGTAATGAGAGTTGTTACCTCAGGTATTCCTGTTATCTATTCCTTTTCACTCTGGGCAGAAAAAGTGACTGTACCTTCACTGTTTGCACATTTTTCCTACTAAAGTACCACATTAGAAATGGTTTCCATGTCATCATTCGGAGTACATGGTGAACTCTTGTTTTTCCATTTTTCGAGAGTATTTTGTACATTAACTTAAAATTTCTCGAGACGCCGGCTTTTGTTGAAATTTTGCAGGTCGACGTACAATTATTTTTCGTAACAAATTAACGATGTGAAAATGGAGAATGAGCGTTTAAATAATATTCAGTTTGAAAGTTATGAGCCTAAACTCATTTTCACAGATCAAAAATGAGTCAATGATCTAAACGTTTAAATTAAATGTTTTTTTGGTATTTCTTATCCATTTCCCTTGCTTATAATTTTATAGGTTGAACACTGAGTACACTAATGCTGGTGGTAACTAGGAACAATAACCCTGATGATAATTAATTTACATCCCCACTTCTCATACAATTATGCGTCTGGTCTGTTGCTTTGCATGGGCGATTAGGATGAAGAGTACATGTCCTGCTTATGGCTGATGATTAGTTTACTAACTTACATGTATGAAGCGCCAGAGAAAAACTGTGGCCATAAGTTTATCCCTATAGTAGCACAGCGTAATTGTTGGAGCATATCTAAACGGATGAAACACAGAAACCCTGAAGATATTTTCTCCGACTTATATTCTACAGGTGCACTCAAGTAATCATCGTCACAGAAGTCATGCCCGGAAGTATAATTATCAATGAGCGATGCGTTTTTTCGATGCACGTCTCATCAGTACCCAACATGCAATAATGACAGTCATCAAGACAGACAGTGTTTGACCGTGAGATCACAAATCTGAGGGAGTGTCACAAAGAGGCACGAAAAGGCGCAAATTCAGAGGTCCTCAGGCGCGCCTCACAAAAAGTGCCCTTCTTGACAAAGTCGCTCAGTTTTTGGCCTCCGAAGCGAGACACTGAACGTCAGTAAGTCATGCGACTGCGACCAGAGCTCGGCCGTATTTGCTTAGCATTCTCATGATAGAGCGGGCCCTGCTGAAGTGCTAGCAGCGCCACAGAGCTGCTTTGTCGCGCTAATTGCCGTGGCGCACCGCCGCCTGCTCTCCGGAGCAGTGCATGGGAAACCGCCTCCGCGGAAAAGGTGCGAGTGAAATAAAGGATGACTTCGGTGAGCGTTAAAAGTTGGAAGAATTTGAAAGATCTGAATAATCGATGAAAGATCTTTCCTGGGATTTAGGGATTCAGGGTCTTGGGAAACGGGAAACTCCAGAAAGGAAAATTTGCATTCTGATAAAAATACATACATCTACGAAATTACAGACAAAATTATGAGTTCAGAAAGATTGAGAGAGCACAATCTAAATGTATTGGAAAAACCCTTTAAAAAATATTTTAATTATAAGCAAGACTCATATTTCGAATAAAACGTACTCTGGTATTCCTCTTCAGAAATATGATTGTCTGGAATTGCACTCGTACAGAGATAGGAGCTTCCCAGTTTTCTCGCTCTTGCTCCTGAAAACCCAGAACATGGCACATTGAAACTCCTTATAATATACTATCTGAACTTGCATAAACTCTGATATTTCTAATTTATTACCTGTCGTCTTTGCCACCGAGAAGTTTAGGCAGTAAAAGCTATAAGTGTCTTAGATTCTCGAAGATGTGTACTTTGCTGAAATAATATTCTGTAGATTGAGGATAAAAAATAAAGAGACATGGGAGAATTAACTACCGCATAATCTACGAACAATAGAGAAAAAGCAAAGTAGGCATCTGTCGAATACATTTCGTACTAGCATTTAGAAAAACAATTTTCCTAACATTGCTGTCCAAAGCATTTTGTTCGAAGTCATAGCTTAAGCTTCATTTGTCTAAAACCAACGCTCAGCTGTTATGTTTCCCCATTAGCGAGAAGGCTCTTTTTCACCTTTGTGCTGTTACTCCAAACCTTTACCCATGCGTGAGACCTGAAACATGAACACGGAGATACACTCGCTTGAGCTTGCGTAGTGCATGTGAAGTACGTAATCAGATGTTCCTTTGACGTGATGGAGGCATGGGTAGTATGCAGAAATGAAACTTAAGCCCACATCAGTTTGACATAATAGTTTCGCATTTGAAACTGAGTATCTGCTACATCCTGCAATATTTTCTTCTGTGACTGAATAGGAAAGGAAGAAACTGGCGAATACATCTGTCAATGGGACTGAGCTCTTGAAATGTTGTTTTAATGATGAAATGTTCGACGAATAGCTTAGAAATTACGACTTCCCTCTGTACATATAATACAACATTTTTTATCGTAGCTACAGTAATGCACTCTGTTCTTAACGTTAGTCATGCGCGATGAGTTTTAGTGGGACTTTTCATAGAGTAATTAAGTAAGCCTAGCTCTTCCTATGCATTTCACGACATCGTCAGCTCGTAGACCCATCCCAAACACGCTTTTCACTCTGACAGAATAGTTTCCGTGACTTGTGTGCACAGTCACGTGCATTGTGCGCTTAATGGGCTCCTCATGGTGCCTCAATGGCCCCTATGCTCTGGTAAACAGCTCATATTTAACTCAGTCGTCATAATGATCTACTTGACATGACCACGCCGAGACTCTCTTCATCGCGCGCGCGTCTCTCGTCGATGACAAACGACTTTGCTAGATTTGTTAAAGTGTAAAGAGACCATTAAGACCAGACTCTGAGTGCTTTATGAGGCTCTAATTGCATACCAGTCGATAGTGTGATGTTAGGATTGGTGGCCAACTTGAAGGATGATTTCCGACGTTCGGGATTCGCTGTGGACACTTACACCGCTCGTAAATCCTGGTCCGTGTGCTCGTCATGGCGGGAGCTGCACGACGCCGCAAGTCGCGAGACAAGTCGTCGTCGTCTGCGTAAACTTGCATGTGTGCCCTCCCGTACGATAAAGTCTTTAAATCGTGAAATTGACTGCGTTTTATGAGTATACTAGATGACACGTGACCCGTTGGGTCAAATAAAATTTATCAAAATCAAACCGTATCCAGAACTATATTCTATGCAGTTAAGTCGGTATCCACAATACAGGATTAAACGAAGAGTATAAATTTCGAATATCTCAGATCCGACAGACAAACGTGTGCACGGTTTCAAGCAAGCAAGCAAGACAACCAGAGTTTTAGTATTATACTAGAGGATGCTCTGTCTCACTGAGGAAAATGCGAGGGTTTTTCAATGCACGTGTATTCTCACACTCTCGACATTTTTTGCTCCCTGTTAAAATTGGATGAACTTCACGTTTGTGTGCGCTATGTTAGAGTAAAAAGTGACGTACATCCGAGGGGCTTTCCTCTTTGTTTTTTTTTATTTCTATTGGTAGCAATCACTTAACTACAAATATTTTGCTGACATATTAATTTGCTCCATTTTGATTCCGAGTTTCCAGCGCATTATATGCTGTACAAAATCTCTTGTTATTTAAATTTGAATTTAATCTTAATCTTTTAAATCTCTTGTTCTCTAATTTAATCTCTTGTTATTTAAAGCAAATGAGCTCTGCTGTTGCTAGAGTCATCAGCACACTCGATATGCTTAGACTTTACCAAATTTTAGATATGCAATTAATTCTTCTCGATACAGCTTTTTTAATTTAGTGTAACTTTTATGATGCTAGCGATTGCTTTAAGCGACTAATTTTCCCTATCTCCTTACAATTAAATTGTAGCTTGAATCCGTTTTGCAGTGTAAGCATATTAGTGCTAGAAATATTTTCTTTTATCTGCCATCATACTATGTACTACGAGAACTCATTGTTCGTCGGAACCTAAATTTTATTACCGTCTTCGCTCTGATCTCTTTAAACTTGTCCAGCTGGTAATTGTGAACAGCTGATTTCTTTGAACTTGTCCAGCTCGTAATTGTGAACAGCTGATTTCTTTGAACTTGTCCAGCTCGCAATTGTGAACAGCTCGGGCTCAGTTTTTCTATTGAAATGCAATGCCAAGGCAAAAAAATTATTGTTCAACGAAACCCATTTTAGGTTTAGGCGATTGCTGTGGCTTGTCCCTGAAGCACTAACCTACGTTAATCGCTAAGCTATTTGTGGCAAAGTGTCAGCAAATCTTAAAATTAAATCTATGCATTTTGGGCAAATGAATTTTATTTAGAGTTGTTTGGAATGGGTGTTTCCAATATTTGAAGCTTCTGGTATTATACTTCTTTACATAATTTTTATTCGCTATTCTAGCCAAAAATTCACTGCTGTATACGTTTTCGAGTAACCATTGCTTTTATCTAACAACTATTCAAACATTAATTCAAAAGCGAGCTCATATAAATTCATGTTTTGGAAAAACGAGTGTATGACTTTTCCTGTACATATGAAATACCTATGAATTTCACCTCCAATGTCACTTGTTCAGGAGGTAACCGATTCACGGATTCTTTACGTCTGACGCCATTATGGCTGATAGAAATTATTTTTTACGAATTCCGTTACATATGTAGCTGTGCTTTCTTGTACACAACTTTCCAGTTACAGCTAAAACCTTCGCCGAGAAATATAAATGTCATAATGTCATAAAAATTTATGACTAAGCATTACAGTGAATCAATTTGAGCCAAAGGCTCAGCAACCGATGTCTTGTATTTATACGCAATTTTATTTTACTGGTTCTCGGACTGAAAAAATTTAAGGGTCTCTCGAGCTGAAATTTGATTCTAAGCATTACAGGATAGCAATTTCTATTTGATTAAGCAGCGTTAAAGCATTTTATGAGATCCCACAACTTAATTTTCCAACCATTACAAAGCATTTCATATTTCAACGTACAGGAATGTTTAATTTTCGTATTATATTATTCATTATGAAATATCGAAATCATTTTTCTGCAAGTTACAGTCGCGTTGTAAAAC
Organism: Orchestia grillus; assembly: GCA_014899125.1. Taxonomy (NCBI): domain Eukaryota; kingdom Metazoa; phylum Arthropoda; class Malacostraca; order Amphipoda; family Talitridae; genus Orchestia; species Orchestia grillus. The sequence continues at coordinate 22,625 of VOMN01011600.1, forward strand.
ATAGTTAATTTACCCTTCTCACTCTATGATGCTGCATTTTCCCACCTCATATACCAGATTAGATTTAATATATTACCACTGATGTACGAACACATGAATAGAATTTTCGGTATTCTTAATTCTCGACCTAATTATGTCTTCATTCGACTTTACTTCGCAGCTGACTTTCAAAATTCTGCATTTAATTCTGCATTTAACATTTCTATATTTAACATTCATGTCACGACTACCATGGGCCGCACAGTGCTCTAACGACAATTAGATGCAGTGAGACAAATGCCACAGCATTCGTGTGCGCGATGACGCATGAGTCGAGCGCTTAAAATTCGCTTACAAAGTTATAGATTACGTAAGCCCATCAAGTACCATAATGACTTCGGTTATTTCATGAAAGTCATTTTTTGTAACTAACCTCCACGGGCCACAGTCCCGAGGAAGCGATCAGCTGTCGGTCTGAGAAATAGCGCACTTCGTAGGACAGGAAGAGGCCAGGATAATGGGGTGCTTGGTGGCAATGGCCGGTCCTTTATTAATTGATTGCGTTAACCATCACAGCCGCCGCCGTAGCCCACCTAGGATGCAGTGTCAGCAATTTGTGTCCTGCAGCAAATAGGTTTCTCATGTTTACTCAAGTAAGAGGTTCAAAAAATTAATTTTGTCGTTGCGTTAGGACTTGGGGATTGTACGTGTTTTTTTTGAGGTACGAAAATAGCGAGAGAAATTGCCCGCTTCATCGGGCAGGAAAGGTTCCCCTAATGATGCGTTCGGTGGCAAAGGACGGTCCTTTATTAATTAATAGCGTTAACCACCGCCGCCACCGACACCAGCCACAAAGACCACCAATGACAATGGCGATACCAACGACGTCCACATGGTGACCGCTGATGCATTTTCATGACGCTGCATGATTATTTGTCATGGATTTCATAGGAAATTTGGCGCACTTAAAACAATGATGGTTGAAAATAGCGCCGATATGCATACAGTTTATGTTAAATTCATAGATAACGAGACCTTTGGTGTTGGCACTTCACGTGAGAGCCAATGAAAATTTTGATGCGAGTTATCAATGATAAGTGCGATGCTTTACGTAGTATTTTCAGATGATGCTGTTTTTCTAAGCTACCCTGCATATGAAGTTTATACTACTCTATGACCTCTTTTTTTAACAATACGCCAATCTATCACGGGGTATTCCTAGCAGAACTTCGTATAGCAATTACGACAGAATGTATGATAATTGAATAAATCTTCCGTTTATCTGACTTAAAAGTTAGATAGAGTTCTGAGAAAAAAGGCTTGATAGAGCAGACGGTGCAAATTAGCTCATCATCGATTTTGAAATCTTTCTTCGGTGTTTCACGAACTGTTTTCTAACTCAAAAATTTGTTTTTTGAAGACAAAAGGGAACTAACGAACCTGGTAGATTAATTTGTTTTTTATTGACATTTATTTTCACTAACATGTCAAACATTTTGACAGGTATTCTAGGTTTGGTACACCTGTTAAATTATCGTTTGTTTTACCGCGTGAAGGGAAGGCCAGAATTTTTTGCTCGGTCATTCCTACAAAAAATATACATTTAATATTTCTCATTCCCTTTAGGAACCAAACCTCAGGGATGGGAGTGTGCCACTGTGAATGACTGTGTTTCCAAAACCTATCAATTAATCGAAGTCGTCACAATTTAAAACATGTTGTAGGCTGGCATGCGTACTCTCCGCAGGAGAACACTGGTGAAAATTTTTCTGCATGAAATTCATGGGAAATACGATAAGAATTATTAGAGATTATGTGCAAGCTCGGATAAAATGTTGAGTGCAGACGTGAAGCTGGGCAGCACTGCTTGTGTAGAAATACGTTTACACATTTGTGTTGATCGGTATTGATAGTAAATTCAATAAACGTCTCGAGTCCGGGACCAAACTTTCAACGTTTCCGCTATACGTGTTAAATATTGTTATACATATGTTTTCACTGAGGCTCCTCTCTAAATTTACCGGCCCTAAAGGCAGTATTTTCTCTGCCACAATGTTACTAAGTCCCACGAATCCAATATATGAGTCATAGTTCAAACCATCGAGACATGATACCAATGAAACTTTCATTTTGATACTCCATTCTCCGTAACCGTTCAATTCAGTCAGAAACGTCGCTCATAAATTGGTATTTATTCTCAGTTTTGATATGAGAGTACCTATGTTATGTCATTTAAAAAAATTTTCATTTCAAGCATGGTAAGGTACGAGCACGAAAGGCAGTTTCTATGCACCTTTTACAGAGTTTCTCTCTCAGGACTGTCGACCAAATCCCAGAGCAGTCGTTCGTGAATTTTAGGTTAATTCGAAGAGAGATTTTTGACCGAGAAGATACTTCTGATGCCAGAGAATACAGTTCTGTAAGAATATTACCTAAGCATTGTACTCACAATTTGTTGGTGCGTGTGACTGCAGGCTGATGAAGGAAGGCCTCTGCGACCGCAACAGTGCGCCCTCAGTGTCAGCCATCTCGCGGCTGCTGCGTGGCCGCGACGACGAAGAAGATGTCGTCAGAAAAAAGGAAGGTGAGCCAAATTTTATCAATTCAATGTGAATCTTCGTTCGATTTAAGGTAAACTCCAAAGTAGAATGAATTTATGATGATACTAAAAAGAATTAAGTATTTCCAGCGGTAATGTGAGTGTTTCAAATTTACGTTTAATCTCTCATTTACAGATTAATTGGAGGGAGGGATTTTCCGTTGACATGAATATTGAGTATTGTACTATTCTGCACTTTCTTAACGGATCAACGTAATATGTGTTCAGACCGACAAATTTTGTCCGTTGCATCCGATCACCATCGGGGATCCGTGGATGAGAGGTTCAACTGATCGTACATCCGGGGCTTACAGAAGAAGTAGGCATAAAAAAATATCGCCGATGGTTGACAAAATAAAAGCAAAATATCAAATATCGTGAGCAAACAGTTATGCATGAGGATTCTGTTAAAATTTATAATCTTTTTCTGAAAATCTGCCAGGAACAGGTTCGCACCAGAGCCCAGTGGAAGGGTCAATTACTGAGCATTAAAGAACCAGGCTTTCAAAATTCCAAAAAGAAAAGTTGAACAGAAAAGTATCAATACATACCTAAATTTTTATACAAATCTGTCGACAACCCATATGAATGTCAAATTTATAACTAGCGCTTCACAACTCGTCTCTGAGCTGAATTTTCTCGCAAATTCACACCCATCTTAAAATCCGGACAACTGAACTCAACGTGATGAACACTTCAACCAAGATTTTGGCATGCGTGGATGCACCAATTTCATGAAATTACACTCAAGTCGATTAAAATCAGAATGATTCGAAGAATACTCTCAGAAATCATTTTCTCATCAAAAAATAAACCTGCATGCAACAGTGAAGTGACGATTTCTGCATGGGACATCATGTATCGATTGTTACTTTCTGGCGTCGCCATCTCCTCCAAATGCCCATTCAATTTTCTTGTCTTGGCACCGAAAGATAGAGTCGTAAAAATCTTCAGCAATGCGAGCTAAAAATAGAAAGATTTGGGCCTATTTTATATTATTTTTCTTTACCAGAACCATAAAAGCTGTAAAATCTTCAGCAATGCAAGCTAAAAGTAGAAAGATTTGGGACAATTCTATGTTATTTTTCTTTACCAGAACCATAAACTGTACTGGAAATATGAACAGATTGAGTCACAAAAACTCTCTGAACCAACGAAAGAGGTTGAATTGCAGTTACAGCTCGTCTAACGTTCTCTGGTAGATGGAAGACACTTGCAGCATTCCCAACCTCTAGCGGCTGTATCAAAAATTCAGGCTGTGCAACACACACTGTTTGTGCTAATCAAGTGTGACAGCAGGCATCAACGTCAACCTTAACGTACCTATTGATCCGCACGGATTAAGAAGCATGCTTTAAAACTGACATTTCACGGAATTTTGCTCTACTCACACATTCTGAAGTCCGGCCAAATCTGGAGAGATGTGCAATGTATCCCTGATTAAGCAACTGCACCACATCTTTTTGGAAATTATTTCCTGAGTTTGACAAACCAAAATTTAATCTTAAGATTTTAAGTTCTGAGTGAACTTTGATGAAGCAATGTCGCTTAGATTGAAGAATTTATAATTTATTTATAAATTAATCCATTTATAAACAAGATGCATGTTCACTACCATGTAATTTTTAATTATTACTACACGAGAGCTAACCTAGTCGTCACGAATGTAGAAAACAGCAATTTATCTAACAGTTCTTCTTCGTTGATTTAAAGGAGTTCATTGTTTGACACTTGTATTTTTTGAGACAGTTGGTGTTCAGGTTGTGAACTGATTCTAGTCTCCACCAAGACGTCATCTCTGCTGTCCTGAGATGACGAGTTTAACTCCTAGGAGCCCGTGTTTCTCGTAGGCCTCTCGTACGCTGCAGCAGCACGGAATTATGACTTAGATATTTGTATGATAGTAGAATTTAATTCAAATTATTGAATGGGGAGAAATTCTGAATTATAACTACCTTTTGATATTGTAGAGCCCTTAATTATGCACAAATAATCCACTTACGCAATGTGTATGTACAACTAACTAATATTTTTAAACCATTTCACAAGTTTAGGCTTTTCTTGTCTGCCACTTTAATTTCAGAATAGTGATATAATGTGCAAATATTGGTTTTTCTTTGTTTTGACCATATTAGATTTACATAATTATTTTCTTCATTGACAAAACAAAATTAATCTGAACGGCTCTGCCAGTGATCACCACTGCAATGATTCAAATTACAAAAGCTTCTAAGTTACTAATTTTAACACATTTGAGTGCCAAAAAATCCGGAATTCATAAAGAAATTATAACGTGAGTGCGTTGGTGATCGAGAAATATCGCGCGTAAAAGTGCGCGAGAACATGACTTGCGCAATCGACAAGGAGATCAGGAAGCGTGTCGAGCCCATTATGAGGTTCTGCTTGCCGTACTTAGGTCTTTTGTGCGGCATCTGGGCCTGCCTTCTGAGGCGTGTTTAGGAGGCGTGAAGGCGCCCTCTGGGGTGCCCCTATACAACCATAGCACCTTCTGCATCCTTCCCACACCCGCGTTGCCGCTTCTCTTTCATGCTCCACACACTCGCTATTGTTCCAAAGAGTAGCAGTTTGCCTCCTTGAAGTCACACCAAACTATGACAACACTTGGCTAATTTATCCGAGAAACGAGCGGCTTATTCCTGGAAGCGAAGCAACTTTACGGGAAAACGCAGTCTGTGTCCTCAAGAGCTGCGTCTGGCATGTACGTGATGACTCAATTCTTCCCTAAAACTTTGCTGCAAAATCTCGGATTTGAATGAATCTAAAGCTCGTCAACCTCTTCAATTTAAGAGCATGAAATCACAACAGAGTAGATTTTCGATGGCGTCTAATTTTACGCTGAGTTATGGAAGTGTCTTTGAATTAGAATTCAGTCACACATCGTCGTTGTTTTGAGGGAAAGTTCAGCCGAGCGAATTGTGAAATGTCATCTTGACTTGCTCTACAGATATCGGCCGTAAATCCCAGCCTTCCTGCAAAAACTCTTTCTTTGTGAGATCGTGAATATTAAATATTATTAGAAAAATTGTGTCATCATGATTTTCTAAGACGATTTGAGTACACATACAACTAAAGACATAGTTTTCGGATTGATTTTTCTCTCTAGATTAGTTTTACCAGAATTGTGTTTTTCGCTCCAGGGGATTTTCATTACTATTAATTTTCTTGACTTAATTATAGAGCTACAACAATAAAAAATTTAGGAATTCGAAGAAGAACAGAGTTATTTATATCACTCAATCGTATACTATCACTGACGTTTCAGTGAACAAAAACTGGATTAAGCCACAAACACTTTATTAATGACCCTTAAATTTCTTCAAACTATGTGTGAAACTGACTCATTGAATGTGTTTGAATATGCGGAAGATATGGGCAAGAAAATGAATATTGTGCTACACAAGTGTACGTCTTAATTGTTTTAATTAGTAATAGTTCACGTAGCACAAATATCAGTGTCTGTGCAGCTCATAGCGGTGACTTGGTCGTATTTTGTACGGACATACTCGTACTTGGGAGGTGCGGTAGTTTTTATTTCGTTTGGTTCATATGCTATGCTTCAATAGGCTTTGAGTCCTAATCCCCCCAAATGTACTGGTGCAACTGAGTCCCTTTTTGCAGTGCACATGGATTTTAATTAAACACGACGTATGCAAAGAACCAAAAATGAGTTATTTGACACCATAACACGTGTTCTGAGCTACGACTACTTTTTTAATTCACATAGTACTCTCATAGTCTAATAAATATTTTGGCCTACGGAATTTCCCAAGAGCAAATGTTAGTCTGATGTCATCTGAAATCTCGTATGATTTGAGACATTCGATGGTAATTTATTGATGCACGGTATCAATTTGTAATTCACTGTCTACGGTGTCAGCATTCTTGAACAGAGGACTCTTGAGTAACTGCGCTCTACTCTACTGTAGTTGTCACAACTACATGCGTGCATTTCGAGGTACTAGGTAAAACTATACAGTAATACAAGGAGCGCAGTAATATTCTATCTCATAGCAGCTTCTTAAATTTCCCCTCAATGTCTTAGTCGTGTTACCTTCACACTTCGAAACGAAAAGAAAACCTTTAGATGATGCGTGTTGAACCTCTATATGATTCTGCGCTGTAGTTCCTATTTAGATACCTTCCGTAGCGCCAAGTGTCGAATTTTTGAACCTATTTTACCTTCTGTAAATACAGAAGCTAAAGCACTGATTACTATTGCTGACTAGCCATCGTGCTCAAGACCGTAAGGCTGTTCATGTATAGATGGTCATTCAAATAACTGCAGCGACATACGGATTGGTAATAAACACTACTTATGGATTAATGACTAAGTAACCGACTAGAAGGGCCAACAGAGCGTAAGTGAGGAAGTGACAAGTAGTCATTATATGTTGTGTAACCTTAAAATGTCCACAGTAATTTCTTTTCGATCGGCTACCTTTCTCGTCAAAGGCAAAATCCCTACGCCCTCCGCGTACTGTTTGTACATTCCCTTCATGATTACTCGTAATCTAATTATGTGCACTGTGGAGAGATAATGAAATACATCTTACCAAGAGTATCCAAACCTGGTCAATCTCATTTCCATGGTGTTAACTGATACTTGTGTCATAGGTCTCAGCTGCCTGTGGTATATGATTATTTTGACTAATAATTGTATTAATCGAATAATGTGATATTTTCAAAAGATAACTGGTCCGAGATAGTTTGACCATCATGTCTCAAAACATTAGTACTTTTAAACCTGGGGCAAAATTTCGACCAAATTATTTTGATCAATATTTTATCACAGTTTCTTTACCGAGAGCCATCCGAGAAGTTCGGTCGGAGAAAATTCTTATGTACGTTAGTGCTCGAGCTCACCAAATCTTGCCGACCTGTAGTCGCTTGACACAATGTTGCACTACTTGGCGGGGCTACTCGGCGTCTCCCAATCTGTCTAAAGTAGTCAAAATAATGATAGAACACCGTACAAATTAACCTACGACATTACCAATAATGGTTCGAAGTTGATTAGGTTTTAACTCATAAAAGCTAATTACACTAGAAATCAGTGTATGTACAAAATTTGTGTTTAGGTTTAGTTTTCGAGAACTGATTACAAAAATATAAAATTTTGGTATAAATTTTTATAGAGATAAAAATAGCACCCTACAAAATTTTTTTTATTCCCGTATTACTTCACCGGTGAAGTCAAAGCAATAGATCAAAACAAGACAGGCACCGGTACTGGGCTGAATAGCATTGCACTCTTGAGAAGTCTGAGATTTAAATAAGTGAAATTTATTAAAATGGGACTAACAAGTGCTCTCGCAGAAAAATGAAAAAGTGGAATAAAAGCTTCAAATGGCGAAGGATATTCTAATTCGTCAATTTCCGAGATTATTAACAAAATCTATAAAAATTTATAATCATCTATTTACAACATCCAAAATTACATGGGTCCTAGAAATTAACCGGACGTCCAGCAAAACTAATCCTGGTAGCCTTCGATGCCTGCTACGTGAAATTCCTCCTGCTGGGAAAAGCTCCAGAAGCCTTCAAACATCTTCAGATTTTAACATAGCACCCAGAAGAGTGCGACAAATTTAAACTTATCAGAAAGTCTGTATGTAAGAAAACTGCACCAGCATCGACAAAGTTACACAAAAAAATACGAGAGGAGTAGGTGCGGGATAAAGTAAAGTGGAAGAGCGAACATTGTCAAAGTCATTTTTTTAGATGAAAAAGCGCTTAAGTTGGGTAGACCAGACTGCTTTCAGTTCTACTGGCACGATTTATGAAAGAAAGAACAGTCGTCAGCAGCGGCCTCTTGGAGGACGATCTCTTAAAATCTGGGAAGCATTTTCCAAGCAATGAAAAATGCATTTGGGAAAATGGAAGGAAGGCATAAGGTATTGAAGTGCACAGAGGTCTTCTTCCATTCTTGGCCAATCATCACCAGAACAACGCAGTATTCCAGCAAAACAACGCTGCTATTCATACTGCAAAAGTAATGACAAATGAGCTCGAAGACCATAATATTGATACGGTGAGTTGCCCCCGAAATCCCCTGGTTTGAATCCTATCGAGAATCTCTGGGGTATATATATATATATTATCAAGGCAGGTTTACGTCAATGGGTGACGATTCGAAAATAAAGTCACGTTGTGGCGCGCCGTTAAGGAATGCTGGGTGGCAATAGCGATAGAAATACTCTTAAATTTTGTCAATTCTATGAATAACCGCTGTGTAAATGTACAACAGTCTAAAGGGAATACATGAAATTATATAGCAGCTCTGTAAACTGCAATTTTTGTGGGATGTGCTATCTCTATTTCCATCAGAATTTACCCCAAAATCCTGTTTTTGTGATTACTTTTCAAACAGTACACCTTGATAAAAATTTGATTGTACACTAGCTCCTTGTTTAATAACGTATATGCTCATCTATATATTAATACGCTTGTACGTACATACTGTTCCGTCACGCTTCGCCACTTTTCAAATGAAATTTCAGGTCTCGAGCGAAGTATCCTGGATACGGTAGCATCTTTTGCTATAAAATGTTAGTCTTTGAGGCACGTTTGCAGTTTCCCTAATAGAGTTTACACGGTTACTTGCATCATCAAGAAGAAAATTGTATCCACCGGACTATCTCTGCCCTGAACCTTTGATCTCTGTCCAACACTTGAGAGGACCACTTCTCATAGGCTGGTATATCTAAAGTTTGTTTATCTAAATTTCCGTGAAATTTTTACGGGTTCGGATAGAAGATATTATTCATAGTAGCTTGTATATACATACATTTAGATGAACTTAACTTTAAAACTAAGGACGAGTTCTGAAAAAGCCACATTAACAATTGAGAGAATGCTTACCGACAGACGTGAAATTGTTTTTGATGATTAAGGAAATTCCGGATGCGCCACCGCAAAATACTAATTGAGAAAATATATATCATGAAATATATGTAACATCAAAATTATCATCCTTCGGTATCTGGGAGTACGAGTTTAGCTCTCCAGAGTTATGAATCAAACCTTTAAATGGCGAGAGAAGATCTCCGTGCTCCAAATGCACTAATTGCTCTCACACACGATACCTCAAGTCGTACGGCCTTTGTACAACTCTTACTGTAACCTCAAGTACAACAGGATCCCTTGAGGCATAAATCGGTCGCATAAATGGCCCGAGAACGTGGCGCTGAGGGTCAGTTCCTATTGGCAGCGGTCACTTTGGCACATGACACCTCATGTCACGGTTCACTTGAAGGGCAGACTGGCACTTTATGGCACGGGACCCATTGTGCCCAGGGGCTAGTGTGACACGTGCCGTGCGACCTTGTGTGGCACACGGTGCGCCACAACTGCCGAAACGTGAACTCCGAATTAACGAGGCTGTCAGATCGTCGGTGGAGGGCTGCTGCGTGCTCTCAGCTCACACCACCTGGGTCCGCATCGATCAATGAGCTTCCAAGTGTGCGACCGTTAACGGAAATTTGTATTGAAGACTCAGCTAGAAATTTGAGCCTTAATTTTAGGCCTTGAGTCCCTAGCGGGGAGATCCTTTCGCATGGAGTGTCGTGCGTAAGTTTATGAGGAGAGGTTTTCTGTAAGCAAAGCGATTTCATTGTGGTAAAGCGAATGATGAGAATTGCTAATGTTTTCGCTCGTTGGTTCCAGGAGTAAATAAATAATCAATATTTCACATAGCTGAATAAAGTCATCCGATGAATTCCACCGTTGAAACCAACAATTGAACATAATTATTTGGCTTGATAAAGAGAACTTAAACTATCAAAACAGAAGTCTGTTTGATCAATACTTTTTTACTTTTTGTTATTTTCGTCAAAATTTGATTTCGACACCAAGAAAGTACCGGTGTCCAATCCCAAAAAATAGTTCATTTCTTCGATGTGCTTGCGATAAAATTAAAAAATCCAATAAGATATCCGAGAATATTAGATAACGAAGAATTGAAATAAAACTAGCTAACCAATTCTTCTGAAAAATACAAAACGCCATATTTTGACGGAAATAATTTCCATATGTACTTTTTCAATTATATACTTGTGTACAAACATTCAAACGGCAGTGCAGAACGATCGTACGACCTACGTACGTAAGACAGTTAAAACAAACTCACTTTGACTTCGATGCATCTTTTAACTTCCAACAAAATATGACAAACTCCAGGTACTAATGTCAATAATTAAATCATGCTTAGGTGCCTTTCGTACATTACCCCGCACCGACATTCTGCGACCACCAATTGCAAAATACCAAAATTGATTAATTCTTGGCCTGAGGTGGGTGAAGCTGCGTAACGTATGGAAGCCTCGTGTGAGTGAGGGACACAAATGTTCGTACATTGTTCACAGTCGGACCGGCGGTCCGGTCCGCGCTTCTCTGCCGGACAAATGAGCTGTGTCCTGCGTGGCTGCAGGCAGCAGCAGCAGCTCTGTCGGTAGTTTCATCCTGCTCTGATGACGCTTCCTCCAGCACCCTCGCACGCATCGTCTTATTTCGTTTGTTCTGGCGTCTCCGTTAACTTAGATTCTTATACGAGCTATATTTTTTTGCTTCTACGTTATTTTTCCCGCAGATTTTTTTGAGTTTTGTTAAATGTTAATGATATACATATGTATGTTCATTTTTGGCATTTGTAGTTTGTATTATCTGTATCTGATATTGTCTTTCCTTGTACTTACTTAATTACAAGGATCATTTTGCGTAATTAAATGTTGCTTGATTCTCTCGATTGTGAACAGACTGATGAAGCGCACATGCAAGACAGGAGTTCTCTCCCTCTCGTGAGGAAGTGGGCTAGCCTCTCCGGGTGAGGAAATCCCTCGTGGCTACACACGATAATATAACTTACATCATTCTTTCTAGCCATGTTTTACAATGCTCTCGTTAACATGAAAGCAACTCAGCTGGGAAATTCTACATGTATCACTCCGTGCCACTAATTATTGTCAATTTTTTGCGACGCGTGCAGCCCTGATGACGCTGTTTACTTTTTACTCAGCAACAAAATTTTTGATAGCCCACAAGTTTTATAACGGCTCATGCCTGTGACATCACATTATTATGTATTTATCTCTACTGAGCTTTTACTGCCTTAAAATTTACTGTGGGCCTATTTCTGGTGTAATATTTCCTTTCACACAATTTCTATATTCTTTTGTTCAAACCATGGGGACCTAATTGTGTTCCGTAATGTACCACTTATTGATAATTGATGTCTTACTGAACGTACATAATTAGTGTCTTACTAAACGTACCATTTTTATGAAAGCTCTACCGAAGTGCCCATATTTGAAGTCAATACCTTTATATTTCACACCTTCATGATTTAAATCTTAACTTCTACATCTTCCAACCGTCGTAGGCTTTCCACGATACATTCTTGCCAGCCGTTTCACCAAGAGTCGTTATTCGTTCAACGCGATAACGTCTCACTTCTCTCTAAAATATAATCTAATTTTAAAGTCGGAGCCAAATCTATCTTTCGCATCTCGGATAACTAAATACTTATGCTATTCACTCACTCTTTCGCTTTGTAATTATTATTTGTGTCCATGTGCGGACAAATTGTGGGAGGTTTTTCATACGTTTATCGGTCTATCATGTCAAAAGAAGATTTACGCTAGTGCTTGCAGTGAAGGGCAAGCTTTATTTAATAAAGAAACGATGGGATAAACGAACCAAATATGCATCCACACTACTCTGCTCGAGTTCAAGTTCCACCTTCACGCAACCTTGCCCACCCATGCACATACATATACATGTCGCTCCAGCTAGCGGTAGGTCGGTAACAAATTGTGTGCTCTGTAGGCGCTCCTGCCGCGAAGGACTAATTAATTTTTGGTAACCACGATACAAGGAGGGCGGCTTCTACCTCCGGTGGATCAGCCCTCATTCGTTTAGGGTAAAGATAATTCGCTTGGGGTAAAGAGGTGGGCGAGGTGTTAGGGAAGTGCTAACTGTTGAATCAATTGCCCCTAAAAGTAGTTTATGGAACTGTGGGCGGTCCGCGGCCGCAATGAATTACGACCTCCAGCGGGAAACATACCGACGAGCAGAAGGGTGAACTCGTCGCTGAAACACGACCCGCTCGTCTCGTCAGCTGGGTATTATTTATTAGTACTTGTAGGTCTACGGCGCTCACAGGCCTCTCTTTCATTCTTTCTCCATTCCTTTATTCTTTGCTTTGGTGCAATAAGCTCCATGGAAGGTGTTGATGCATCATCAAATGCAGTGAATCGTTATGTATTCGCAAAAGTTATTCGAATGTTTTTCATGGATATGAAAATTGAACTGGTAATATTCATTCAACCTACTAGCGGACGTGACCCACAAAAAATGGCGAGACATATGATATTAATATTTTGAAATGCCCTCTTATTTACGGTAATATTATTTGGCGAAATGACGAAAGATGTTTTTCCTTAGTCAATTTATATTCGATTAATTATGTTTAACGGTTATCTTTCTCAAATACCTCGCGACCCAGACATTAAACGACTGATATCATGGTCGTTTAAAACCAAATTTTTTCTGTTCTACTAGCAATGAACTATGGCCTATACCAGTAGATGGCCTGAGTTGGTTCACGTACGAATTATACGAATACGAAAGTATTTATTGAAAGAAAGAACTTCGGAAATAACTCCAAGAAAAAATCAGATCAGAAACTGGATGAAATTAATTTAAATACTAATTCTGCATCCTTTTCCCTATCAAAATGTGAAATTATTTTTTAGTGCTGTTGCAATGTATTTTTAGTTCAACACGCCAAGGAGTCATGTTGATTGTTGATTCTCGTCTTGGCTGCTTACCATCAATGTTTGCTAAAATCGTATAAAATTTAATTTCGAAAATACAGAACCTCGCTGTGAAACTGTACATCTATTTTTTCATCAGCACCAACTCACCCATTACGCTCTTTAATTAGCATTAGACTACTTTATTTTTTATTGTTGTATTTAGTCACACTAAGACTGAGATGTTTCAATTTCAGCAGTCACGTTGTGTCGAAATATTCATACTTTTGGCTACTCATTTTTTCACATTTTCGTCATGCCTTGTGTTTTGATGCTGGTGCATAAATGAATTTTACATCAGGCCTGAAAACGTCTCAATTTAGTAAATTATATTATGAAATTTCCTCTTTTGTGTTTCGATGCGCTTGAAAAAATTTTCTTTCGATTTGAGCCTCATCTGTAACATGTAACATGGAAAATAAGCTTCGGGGCAGAAAATTAGTCACTTATAGTTTTTAAAGCTCCCGGGTATTATTTTCGAGCTCCTTTCGAGGATGACAACTGCCGGATGCGTTGGACTAAGACTGTCATTTCTTGGTATGACAGTCATTCAAAATGTCAGGCATTTAGATTTCCCAGCTAAATCCCCAGACTTAAACCCATTAGAAAATTTTGGTGACCGCGTAGAACGACAATTTAGACGTCGAGAAGATCGTCTACGTACTGTGACAGCACTACGAGATCAGTTGAAGCAAGAGTGGTTTAAAATAGACCAGATTAATTATAATTAAGACACTTATAGACCCAATGTCGCACTGAATTGCGGCCATTATTCATGCTCGTGGAGGTCCTACAGAATATTAGTAGCAGGTGCCTTATTTTTTGTCGTCTGGGGAGCTTATAAACATGGTGAACATAGAAATGATTGACGTACGTTATCGATGAAATTTTTCCTGAGACTCTAGGCCTCATGGTACCTACGTAGCCTAATTATGTTGCATTACGTACTATGTTGATAAATGGAACAGAAGTGTCGTGGGCATTTTAGAAAGTATATTTGTGATGAGCAGCAGAATAAATGTCTACACTAAATGAAATTCTTTTTGTGATATTAGCTAGCAAAGACTGACTAAATTGTAACTCTGGATAAACTTCATTAAAAGTCCGATATTAAACCAATTATTTACTTATCGATTTTTTATGCGTTAATCATCTAATGAAGGCTGTTCGAGCCATCCTTGAAAGCATTGTACTCTTTTTATCAATCTATACGCACATCAATTTTTCTTAAACTTTGTAATTGGCATATAGAATATACATCTTATCAATTACGTACCCACGCATATTTTACGTACGTAAAACATGCCATGCCCGTATTTCTTACCAAGAAACTAATTACGTACACACGTATACCTTGCGCACGTAAAATGTACCACACGGATATCACTCTTGCCAATTACGTACTATTTTATTGGCCGAGATGGTTTTGGATCTCGTGCTCGACAAAACCGTTGGTTCCTCCGACACTCGACACAATAACCGTAAAGCTTCACAGTTAGCGGCTTTTCAATTATGACAGGCACACTTCAGCGCTCTCCTAACGCCTCTGTGATGGCTCGCGTCCAATTATGTACCTCCTTAATAAATAGAACCAACGGAGGCAGTTGGCAGTGTTTCTCACCTGCCGCTCACCGTCCAATCAAGAGGCTTCATTAATCTCTCTGGAACCTTCTGTCCAATTACAAGAAAATAAATGCTTTAAGTACTCGGCAAAAGGCACAGACGCTTTGGCTTAACGAAACCTGCCCATGTAGCCCATATACACGCGTACACGTGTGATGAAGCCGCCCGTGTGTTCGCTCACACTCACAGTCTTTGTTATATTGTCACTTTGGTGACCAAAGTGCGAGCCCCGCAGTGCTCGTATCTTTCTGACAGTTGTGAAGCAAAATTTTCCCTGTGGGTCCCCAAAACGTCCAAGACCAGGTAAGAAAATGTATCTTTGTGAGATCTCTACGGGGTCACAGAATTGACATCCTTGCTTCACTAAAATAGACTGAAACAGTAATTCCTACGCGATTTTTCAAGCTACAGGTGCTCGTCCGGGATATTAAATCTTAAAGTACAGCATGTCATAGCTACTGACACTGTAGGAAAGTCCGTTGTGAGGCAAACAATAATTATGAACGATGGCACGAAAAACCTTGTAATAATCAAAACCATACACAAAGGTGAAGGAATGGTCAAAACTTAAGAAAAAATATATTTTTAACATAGTGCTTTAATTGGCTTGCTGGAGTGTGACAAAACCTGAAAATGAACCACTCGGTAGGGTTGACTACAGGGTAAATAATACAGCATGTGCCCATGAAATTACTAAATTATGTTCGCGCATCTTTGCCTGACTGAATTCTGTGTTATTTGATACTAGAAACCTAAAGCTCACAGCCCAGGTTTCCATGATTTGGTAACCTCGGAATAAATGTTAAAAATTTCAAAATCCTGTGCGTTGCTTTCTAAACAGACTGATATTCAATTAAATGAGATACGAAAAGATCAAATTATAAATGATAAAATGTTAAGAAAGGAAATCTGCGGAATGAGTCATCCATGAGTGTATGATAATGCTTGATTTACACGTAACAGCTTATACCATATTGATACAATGTCTAATTCAACAGTAAATTTTACCACAGATCGAAAATGTACGCTTTCTGCGCTGTATGGGGTGAGAAAGGAAACCGACAGTAAAATAAATTTTTCAAAAGATTTTATACGTTTAATAAGTGCTGATTCAAAAGATGGAGTTACAAAAAATAACTAGATCATGACTAAATCAAATAAGTTACCGAAAAGAATTAAAATGCCTATTTTGTCTCCTTTTCCCTATCAAAATGTAAATAGATTTTTTAACACTACTGTAATGTATTTTTAGTTCAACACACTGAGGAATCATGTTGCTTCTCATCTTGGCTGCTCAGTATCATGTTCTGTAAAATCCTACAAAATTTAATTTCGAAATTACCGAACCTCGCTGTGGAATTGCCCATCTACTTTGTCGTCAGCACCAACTTTACCATTTATTTCTCGTCAGTAACTTAGTGCACTAATTAGCCTTCGAGTACTCGTTATATTTTAATGGTTGTATGTTGTCACACAAAGTTTGAGATGGTTAAGTCTGCAGTTGATAATCTCAGGTCCCTCTGGTCTAAAATGCCGAACAGTTTAGCGCGCCCTAGCGACGTCAAACCCATGAAGACGTGGAGTGAATTCAGTCGAACTTTTGTGTTGTGCTGCTCTCTGCAAACCAAAGACGGTTTTAAAACCCAAACTGACCGGTCTGAGAACGTACATCAAACGTTATTCCTAAAGAATTCAATGGATATGCAACATTACCACAATATATCATCCGCATTTCGTTATATGTCCCGATAATAAAAAAAATCCTGAAGTTTGGAAATTGCTCACTTTTAGTATGCTTATTGAGTGTTATCTTCTTTGTTATACGCCAAATTCGTCCACTGAGGTTTTTGCAATAGCATAAGAAGTTTTAATTTTTACTCGAGCTTTAACTAGATAATCCTTGCCTCATGAAATTGAATTCAGCTTGAAATGATGAGGCAAAAAGTTGTCTGTCTCGAGGAAACTACAAATAGATAATTAGTGTCTCCAATAAATCATTCGAGAGCTAAGACTCACAAATATTCCTTCTTCGCGTAAGTTCTGAGAACAACTCACGCAGGTAACACGCGTAAGTTTTTACCTCGCGTTTCGGTTCAAACCGTGTCGCGTTTTTCCATCGCAGCCACGTGAATCTGACAGCGAGCATCGAATTTCGTTAAGTGAATGCAGCGGTGTTATTCCTCCAGCTATGTGTGCTCACGCCGCTGCCGAGGCCGATCTCACTTCACGTGTGCTTTTCCTTGAATAAATCACCGAGCAAAGGCTCTTCAAATATGAGCTGTGGCTCGCTAACCACCCGGGGATCGATGAGTACAGCCGATGACGTCGAACATAATACCTTGGTTATTATCGGAGCAATAACTGTTAGGCTTGAACTGCTAGAAACTCGATCCCTATTGGTCAGGAGAACGAAACGGTCCAAAACGAACGCTGCCATTGGACGCTATTTTACCGGTAGTCGATAGCAGCTAAACTGGCTCACGATTGTAGGTAATGGATGCGTGAGGGTGCTTCGTGAGTAGAAAAGTAAAGAAATTCCATGACTCATATTTCGAATGTCCCATAATGACACAGTTCAATGTGTGAAGAAAGATTGGAAGTGAATTACGGTAGCGAAAAACATGAAAAGTATGTAGTAATATCGAAACATGCACGTGTCAAGTTATCACCCATGGATACATCGACTCCTGCAGATAATATTTCTGAATGGTGATTCTATTGTTAAATGCCTTTATTAATATGAACTAATATTGATGAATTTGACGATGCTCTACCAATTGCAAAACACGCCAGACAGTGTAGATCAGGTGCTGCGCTGCGTGAGGTTCACGGAAAGTGAACTACGTCGCCCCAGCACTACCATGTTGGGGGAATAGTGTCTCTCTTTCTTTAAAACACTAAATATTCTATTTGTCAAAAATGAGAGCTTTATTTCTCGGGAATTGTGCTATCAAATATTAGCCAACTTATAGCACGTGAATTTCTTGTGCATTTCAAGCTCACTTTCCATAGGGACAATTCATTTTAAAGAAAAGCAAATCACTTATGTGCGTCCTTCTTTCATATCTATCTGCTAAGACTAATTAATTGTCGCATTGATGAAACTAAACAGAGTTATTGATGGTATTTGCACTACACTGGTATTTTGGCAGGGCACGTGCTCCCTAAAATAAAATTTATACAACACTCGTATTTTTGGCAGGACCCTTGTTCCCTCAAACCGAATTTCATGCATTGTAACCCGGAACTTCCCGTTCCGTTGAAGTATTATCAGCTTGAAGAAATGATAAATATTTAAATTTATTCGACTTAAATTATTTGTTTTACCAAATTTTAATCACTGCATGATCAGTCACAAATTCAAAGTAAAAGAAAAAATATGCCCTTGTTAATTAAATCTTTGTTTAATTATCCGTAGAGTTTACTCGAAGTCGACGCACACCTCTGGCAGGGTGAGACTGAGAGTGTCGCTTTCCAGGCTTCAAAGAATGTTAAATATTCTGGTACGGAGCATTTAACTGAGGAAGATTTCCTATTAAATGGTCCAGATTCCTCATTTAAAATACTTAATTGAGCATTTTTATTTATTCTTGAATTTTCAGGCCCACATCCAAGTAGGTAGTCGATTTGCGTACAGTGCAAAGATGTTGCTTAAAGATCTTCATTCTTTGCCTGTTCTTAAAAAGAAAATATGCCGTGAAAACTAAACTTTAATTTCAGTTCGTACTGACGATACCTATTTTTTAAATTTAGTCTCGTTACCTCCCTTATCAAGAGGATTCAAATTTTAAAAGCTGACTCAAAACTCATAATCAAAATTTGATGCCACTTATTTGAATTGTGTTTAAATTTATTCAAATTATAACTGGTAACATTCAAGACATCTTTGGGACTCTCACGCATGAATTTAACTTTGTGGGTGTCGTAGCCAGACATCGTTCTGAATAACAATTGGGGCCAGATGCATCCAATTATTTGAGCGATTTTGAAGAAAATACATACGAATTTAAAGCATGGCGATCGTTAAATAATTTCAAAAAATGCAATGTAAGCGAAAAGAGTGAAATAATTTTCTTCGTATCCCGCTTAAATATAATTATTAATGCTTTTGTTTTCCCTCCATATGTGATCCGGACAGATTTATTGAAGAAGGTTATACTTTCAAAAGTTTACACCAGGGGTGGCTGCGCTATGAAAGTTGGATAACATTTGCTTGCAAAGCTCGGCACTGGAATTTTTCGCTCGAGTTCTGGCCCGAGCGAGGCTTGTAACTCGAGCAGGACGCGCCTCGTGAGATTACAGGGCAGGAAAACGAGCTTAGGGGCACCACAAAAGGCACCCGTGCCTCTGTAAAGGCGCTCGGGCGCCCATAAAGGCGTTCATCCGCCCATAAAGGTTGTCTATCAGTCTTAGCAAAGCTGCGTTGCAAGAGGCGAGGGTACGCGGAGCTGCGCGTGACGTAAGGCCGTCCTCCAACCTCTAATTACGCGGACAGCGAAAGATGGCAGCCCGTCCCCTCACGGGCACACCCAACTCCCACCATTGATCCGAAAAATTCTTCGACGTAATTCGCTTTGCCATTCAGACGAAATTCTTTCTGTTATGACACGTGTTGACAATAAGTGCTTCGAGTATCTATGTTAGAGTCGAAATCGACGTTGACGTTTATGTATCCCAACACCTCATGCACTGATCTACATGTTTCTTGAAATATAAAACTCCTAGGCTACATTCTTAAGGATGATGAGGAATTTCTTCTGAAACAAGTTTATTTCAGTTCTGTTGCTCAAGGAACAAAGTTTATTTACCAAAGTTCTGTTATTCAAGGAATTATTTCCCTGTAGTCGAGATTGCCCACTTAACGAAAAATTTATCATGCAATGTTTATGAGGAACTTTTTTCTGTGAAGTTTTTGCATCTGCGCTAGGCAAAACGTGAAAGAATTAGTTCTCAACTCGCTCATTACGACTGGCAGGCGGCCACGAGATTTAGATATCCATCAGTTACATATTTCATTACGGAATCCACTCTCTGTGACCAGTAAGTCAGACCCAAGAGGTTTACGTATAGATTTGTTTCTGGGGAACCTCAGTCGAAT
>VOMN01011612.1:0-15490 GCA_014899125.1 Orchestia grillus
CTCTATTGCCTATGGCCTATCCTATGCCCCCTGAGGGGGCCCTCAGAATAACTCAAAGGAAGCACATACTCTGTCGCTGCACATGCAGATATAAACTTTCGGACGAATTATTCGAATTATTAGCTTTCCTCCAATCAAACCAGAAAGGCATTTCATTCAAATATCATCACAGCGCAATCGTGAACCCTTGCAGTCGACCGCACGTTCTACGTAATAAAGTGAAATCTTAGCTCTTGCGATCTTTCTGTCTTTTGGGGTAGAGAAAGAAGTTACGTTTCTCACTTCTTAATGCCGATACCTTTAAGTCTTCCTTGAATGCTCTTTTCAGGCAGGGTGAAAAAAAGATTAGGGCCACACTTGTGCTTCATTTGTAGCGGGACTTCGTACGTGATCTTGGATGTTCATCGCAAGCTCAGGATCCCTAATAGGGCCGAGGGATTTTTTACCTTGTGACGATTTTAACCAGCCTCCAAGTATACATTAACCTATTGTTTGTCATTTAGAAAATCGCTCAATATCGTTAGTTTAAACTCGTAACGAATATTATTCCAGTTAATACAAGTAATGGTCGACACAAAATGAAAAGTGTGATTTCATCGATGTCCAATTCGTGAATTAAGCTCAATACAGAAAACATTGAGTAACATTTGATGTCAGTACGATGGAAATCAAACCTTAAATTTTCTGGCAGTGTCACAAACTTCAGTATCAAGTACACGCTAGTCTTAAGTTGATTAAGTTTTTTTCTGTAACCAAGAGAAAATCATTTTATGAACAACCCAGGTCCGTTCACGATTGAAACTAATCGAGTGTATTTGTAGTCCCTAATAAATAATGTTAAATTCATTCATAAATTCGTTATAATTCTAAAGTTTCCTTATTATGATTCATTCAAGTTTGCCTTAAATATTCAACTACAAGGTAGTTCAAAATCTAGCAGCACAATATAATGGCCTGAATTTTTGGTCGAGCACAAGCAAAGTCTCCGCTAAAAGAGTTACAACTGTGTGAGTGTGGCTAACTTTTCAATTTTTTATTCAAAAGTTATTTAACTTCGTTGCGCTAGTTCAAATGTACACTTACCAAATATTTAAACCCCTCTTTTCCATAAAAATACGCCGGTTTTAAAACGCGTACACGCTTAAACATAACACTCTTAATTCTTGTACGACATTCAATTCCTGTACTAACTTACGAAATAAATTATATTTCAACATTTTTTTATACAACGTCGACGGTGACCTCAGCCGTCAAAAGCGAGCCTCATTTTCTGTTATATATAATGTAGATTTATGTATATACCCACAGCAGAGGCATTGAAAAGTTGGTGTTCATCTCAAGCCTTCAGGTTAGGAATTAAAAAGGGATTAAGTTTTTTAAATGATCTTATGAACAGTGAAACACCACTGCTGTCTCATGAAGTCGATAAGAGATAACTTCAGTAAGGTTCATTAGTTCAATGTTGTTCATCTATTCCTTAAACCCACTCTAGCAACCACAGAAATCTTCGTGCAAATATTATGAAACATATCACCGCAAACTTTGAAAACCCAACTTGCCTTCAAGTAAATGAATTCTGAGTTATAACAACTCAAACGAAAATACCTTACATAATTTATGATGGTATCAATTGTGTCTCCGTGCCCTTCTCGTTTCGAGGACAGACGGTCGCAAGAGCACGATAGGTGAAAACTTCGCACAACTTTCCCAAAAACGATACTGAAGTTTTTTGAAGTATTCACATCGGAGGCTTCAAACAAATGACCAGCGAGGGAACAAATATGCCTCTTCTTCTCACGTAACGACTACCTTCCATCGCGAAGGAGAAAAGGCCAAACCTTTTCCTAATAATTAATAATGACCTGTAGCCACTAGACAGCGCTTCTGAGTAAATTCATTCGTTATAAGGTAATATCTGGAGATTAATATATTATGCAAAATTATTGAAAAAACAACATATATGAAGAAATATATTATAACATACGCAATCTTCTGAAACAGTGGCTTCTAAACGGTTACCACCTAACTGCTGCCACGTGTAACAGCCGCAGAATGGTCTAACTCAATTGACTTCACCTGCTTCTCTCCGTCATCAGTCATGCAGAACGTAAGAAGCCTCAACCACTTAAGCAGCTAACGTTAATTGAAGTTTACGAAGTAGAGCTTCCCAAATTTCCAAGGCAAGTAGATACCGCCTATGCCGTAAGGTATGACGCTTAGGATGAAGTTCGAGCACGACACTTGAGCCCACCACGCATGCTTGTTTACTGTGCTCTGTTCAGCCCAACACGATATCAACTTGACACGACGGAAGGACAATAGCATTTCCGTCATGTGCTCCAATACTAGGAACGCTAAATAAGCATTGATTTCAGTCTCTACACGGACAAAACGTAGCTGAAACAACAATACGTGTTGGATCAAAAAAGCATATCTTAAGATCAAGCGTGCATCGAAATAGAATATTTGTGAATAAAAAAGCTCAAGTTAAAAACATCGTGAAACCGCGTAGAAATGAATGAATCGAAAACAGTCGCAAGTTAGATAACTGAGTCACGATTTAGTATATTTAAGACCAAGTTTTTATGATAATGCGCCAAAGCAACAACTCTACGCCTTAGCGTCCTCTACAAGAGAGAATTTGTGCATGGCTCTACACCTGAGTGTGAGGTATGAGCATTTACTGTCACGCAACAGCTGACACACTCGTATCTACAGGTGTTAGCACGCTGGCTTTCTCTCTCAACGGCGTTGAAAACAAACGATGAAAGTAAACAGCTCTGCACAAATTTTGTCGAATGCATAAATAATATTTTTCGCTAAAGTATTGCTGCACATCATCACCAGATAAAAATTGAGCTGGCGTCCATGCACTGTCGGCATGTCCGTGAATGAAGGTTGCGGCCTCAATTACGTCCCGTGGTATGCGTGCACTTATCGGTGCCTTTTCACGCGTGCCAGTTTTCATTTCATACATTATGATGCATATCGTGTGAATAGAATTTTGTAGATGAATTAGAGCGAATGGTATGGAATGAGCGTGAGGTAGGACGCCGTAATTTTTCCTGTAGAATTTCATTATTGTAGAAGGACGTATCCACTTCTGAGAGAAGTAGCAGGCAGGGCGTGCTGACGTACAGATGATATTCACAAGAACAATTACATAGCTGTGAAGAACAATGCGGTCGACGGCTACAGATTTTCAAGCAAAAAAGAAAACATCTCCTATGAGAGATCATGTTTCAAGAAGGTTTTTTCCGTAGGTTTTCAGGCGAACGTGAGAACAGGGCTCAAGCACAAGTAATTTTCATTGCTTGGGTTCGTACGAATTTTTCATGGTCGCTAATCCAGGTTGCGGGCCAATTTTGATTTTCACACACTCGGTTACGACCGACAGTGAGTTGGGCAAAGAGACGAGACGGGCGACGAAAGGGCGGGGGACAGACAGGCAGCAGGNCGACCGACAGTGAGTTGGGCAGGAGACGAGACGGGCGACGAAAGGGCGGGGGACAGGCAGCAGGGGAATTGAGGTGCGGGCAGCGGTCAGAACCTGAGTGAGTTCGCTCACCCAGCTCCTGTAACGTTGATGATGCTCTTATGGGAGTGTTGTCAGCTAGCCAGACGCAATCTCAACCACATTTTTCGGTGGAAAAAATGCCGAGCAAGTATCAGTTTGTTGGAAAAGGTACTTGACTGATTTCAGCCGTCCGTTGTTCCTTCATGCGAGTACATTCAGTCCAGACATACCAGCTAGAAGTTTAGGAATAATACATCAATAGGGTACTCACTATGAATTTGAAAATATCAAGTTACACTACGCGTATTTTTTATAGGGAGTAGATAAGTATGGAAAATGCAGTGCAAAACAACATTGTCAAATATCATAAGAGGTTAACTGGCATTGACAGCTCCAGGCACATTTGTCACTCATTTTGATCGTAGATGTCACGTGTGAGTAAAAATAGCTAGTAATTAAGAAACTTGGTGGTGCTGTGTTCGATTAGTTTTGCTACGACGAAAGTTAACAATAATGAGGTAACCATGAGCAGCTTTGTGACTTAATTCCCGTAGTCATCAATCGTGAAGCGACCCAAACTGAAATGCTGATGCTCGAGAGCGTCTTGAAAAGATTTTTCGAAGTCACTTCATCCTCCTTGTTGGCAAACTGTATTTTCGCTCGGAAAATTGGAGCCACTCGCACAGTGCAGTGGGAGTTACACACCAAGGCCCGAATGTCTGTGGGGGCACTAGAGGTGAACTTCATTCGACAACTTCATTCCTAAATAAGTTTTATTTTCGTTAAATAAGCAATTACCCGGGCTCTTCAAAGACTATGAGTTGCATAATAAAACTGAGCATTTAATCATTTTTCATTGTTTATTTCATTAGAGTAGGCCCACTGATTGTGAAAAATGTTGCTTGTGAGGAGAGCAGAAAGGTTTACAGTTCATCAAAAACTGCCTGGCTTCGGTACCCTTTTTTCATAACGAAAGCAGCTTATACTTTCTGAACGGCTAAATTTTCAGTCTCATTTGGCCCTGAAGATGAATGCTTTTCTTAACAACGCTTATGAACCCCACATTAAGCTCGTTTGGTCCGCACCTTGCGAATCTTGCGAATACTGAACAAAATATTTACGAATAGATGAACAAAATCGATACAAAAATGCTTAGCCCACATTTCAAAATGAAAACGGTTGAATGTAAAAGAACTATTTTGAAACAGCGGAAAACTTCGACGAAGTCGTATACGGACAACAACGACACACCGTTTAATTTCAAGTGCCTAAGTTAAGAACGCAAAGAACCAAATGGTGTGTGTAATTTTATGGATATAAGAGCCACAGCCAAGAAAGTTTGACGTAATTTTGCTGGACCAGGTGGCAGAGTGTGGGAAGAGACGACCGAACAGTTTTTTAGGAGACTATGGAGGCTCGTTTGGCCCGAGTTTTGTCACTTTTATGGTCACTCTAAAGCTACTTAGCCACGCGGCTTAAACAGACAACTTCACCCACCGGAATGTAGACAAATGACTTTTAAACTGCTTTTCTCTAAACAGCCATTGATTTCTGTTCAATAGACTTAAGGCGATCAAACAAATCGTTGCTCAGTTTAAACGATCGACTCAAGTTCAATAAACTTGGAATGTTCCAAAAAAAAGTAGTTCAGAAAATAGTTTTCAACTCCACATCAGCAATAAAGGACAAAAAATAGACTCAGAAATGTATATTCTGATCGCAACGCCTAATCAAAAAATGCAGCACAACTTCAGTTAACAACAGTCAGTGTTGCTCATCAATAGAAGAACAAAATACGAGTCCTTACGAGTTCATTCACGAGTCCTTAATTTATGAAAGCTCTTTTAATGAGAACTTTTTTGAGACACGTATTATGCCGTTACAAAAACAACGGCCTATCTAAGTGTTGTGTTTGGAAATGCCATTTAAGCACAGTATTCTCAGTATTCTTTTAGGTGAATTTTGGCATACCAAAGAATTATTGCGTGCTCTTTAATAATACAAATTTGTTTTATTTCATACAGGAACCATTCTTGAGGCATATAATGAGCCCTATCCGATGAATATAGGAAAAAATACCTTCTCTTGCTTTCCTTGCACGAGTTCAAATTTGGACAAAGTGCCTCCCAAGCCGCTGCCAGATTTATCTACATAAACTATGTTTCTGAAATTTGCCATGATTTTCATAACAACTTAATAGGAATTCACAAATTTGAGCGCCACATCGTAATTGCACGAAAATCACAAAAATCGTGCAGAATTTCTACTTGACTCACTATGAATATTTCCTGTTCTTGAAATCGGACACTTAATTGTCCCTATATGTTGAAACTCATCAAATTATAACTAACATTTGCAGTTAGCGAATTCAGGCGCTCTGCTGTAGATATTAAAACTCACTAAAGAGTTCAAAATCACAGGGCAATTGGCTGTTACTGCATACGGCCTCGAGATGCGGACGTACAGAGTGCCCCAGCGATACGGTGCGTACGAGATGTTCAATTATCCATTCCGAAAGGTTTTCTAGTAATCATATGAACACAATTAAAATGTGCATAGTACAGTTCATATGTAATTGAATTTCAAAGAATAGCTATTTTAAATTATTTCAACAAGGTAGTGTATACGAATGGAAATTATCGATGAAATGCCACGCACATATTTTCGTGATTGCGAATTCATTAATGTTTAAAATTTCGGTTATGGAAATGGCGAGGCCTGTTGTCAACACCTTAGTACGAGCTATAAGAAAATCGCGCAATGACATTTCACAACATCAACGCGCATAGTAAGTGTATAATTTACACCGAACGGAAAACATTCCTGCAATTTCAGTCTGTCGTTTTCTAAGGATTAATCCGTAAAGAACATTATACATTATAACATACTTTGCCCGCATACGCGTAGGGCTAACGGTGAGTCTGTGCATGCACGCAACGATCGAATGAGAGATGTACTTGTGTGTTCCCGTACTAAGATTCCCATAAGTAAACTAACACAGAACGTTTTTGGCAGCTGGCATTGAATTATGCTGATATTATAACTAGATTATGATCTTATTTCGACGATTCATTACTTGTGATTGGTGATCACGGACAAACATTTGCTTGCCATCTTGATCTGTGCAGAATATGCGCGTCACCTTGCTAATTAGTTCTCTTATATGATAATCTCGTATTATCGATAAAGGTAAATTCTTCCAACAGATGAAACATTTTATGAATAATCAACGACACTGAAATTTTGAGCTAGTTCAAGATATCATTAACTATAAAAATTAACCCAACCATGATTACTAATATAATCATTTTTAACCAATCTATCAATCGTGTCATAAGTATTACAACGGCATAAAATGCAGCTAAATAACTAAAAGAGGCCAGAAGGGATCATGACGTCAAAGAATTGAAAAAATTACAAAATCGTCAGCTAAACACGCACATCAACTCGCTTATTCTCGGCTTCATGACACACTGGTTGACGTGATAGCCTCGCAGCTGGGAAGTGAGAGTTCGACTCCCAGCTCAGGCATTGATTTTCACGCAACCACGGAGTGCTTCCCTCTGTAAAGGAAGCTTGAACCTCGCATCCCTCAAGCGTCAGTAGATTTAAGGCATTGAAGACTTAACGGTAAAACGTGTTGAAATTAATAAATGTCATCAGGAATACGATGGTGATAATAACATACAATATCTACTAGGTAAAGCTACTCACATATTGATACTGCCGCGGCTACAGCATCACATGAACGTACACGTGCGAGGCTTCTCGTTCTCTGCAGCTTTCAGAGAAATAGCTTAATTTATAACTGAAGCTCTTTTTCAATATTTGCAATGAGTTTACTGTATTTCATAGATCTGTGAGCACATTACTCCATGAACACGTATATTCATCCCGGGTTTTTCAAGACTTATTTGGACACAGGACGAACCAGCTTTTATCCTCCATAAGCACAATTCATTGTAAAAAGCCTGGACGATTTCGACATAGCGTGAGATCGTGCCACTGCAGTTACAAAATATAATGGATGCAAACTTCACTGACGTCCGAGCCAATTCCCAACTGGGCTTCGAACCAAAGGATTGTAAGTTAATCTTTCATTCAACCGTCGTGCAGTACATCTGTTAATTTTCAGTACGCTGAAATTCTTCTTCTTCAGTGCGCAATGCGGCAATTTTGAAAGGTTTCTCACTTCGGAAAATGAGCTACATTTAATCAGAAGAATACGTAAAAAGAACCGGAATGTCGGAAAAGTAAGTAAATACGCACAAAATCTACGAAGTTTCAGTCCATTAGACCACAGTGCAATATGAATTGTTCAAATCTTTCACAACCGGTAGATAAAAAGCTCAAGTTTAAATCTGTCATATTCGTCAACGTCGTATACAGAATACGGATTGAGATTGGATTTATTCTCATTATTTTTTACATTTTCAAGGATTCAGAACGCAGATGATAACTGCTTACAGACCCGTTCAAAATTTAGGAGCAAATATTAAAACTGTAAAAAAAAATTTTTTATAAAAATATTTACAAAATATGTATTCAATTTTTTTAAATTTTTTTCTGAACGTAAACATACACATTATTCAAACTTTTTGCACTTTTTTAAATTGCCAAACATCATACGATACAAGTTACTATTTTTTCCATTTATAGATTTCCGAATTAAAGAACGATAATAAAAACATTGATGAAACTTTTGTAACCACCTGCTTTCCTATAATAGGGAGATTACGATAAAGAAGATAAAGATCCTTTAGAACCAGTGCAGCATTTGGAATCATGGTAAAACGTCGGAAAGAGCTTTTGGCTTTAAAATAAGAAATGATAAATTTGCCTTAGAAAAATGGTACAGTTGAACAAATTTCTCAGAAAATTATTCGTTCAATAAACGTTGTGAGACAAATTCTAAAATTTTATAATGAAACTTTCAGGTTGAATACAACAAGGAAGCCGGGTAGACCCAGGACAGCTACAGCAAGAGAGGACAGGGTTATGCAACGCCCAGCACTCAGAGACCATTTTCTAACTGCGGCTAACATTTCTCGAATAAAGGAAGATGACGTCAATGTTTGACAAACTATGAAGATGACAAACTGTGAAGATGACAAAAAACGGTGTCCGAAAGATTACATTAAATCGGCCTTCATGCAAGATGTCCTAGGAAAACGCCCCAGGTTCGTAAAAATAACTAGGCAGCAAGATCGGCATTTGCATATAAACTCGTCAACGGGACAGAAGTCTGGAAAAGGGTATTTTTCAGTGATGAATCTAAATTTAATATAGTTGTAAGTGATGGTAAACAGTCCGAAGGAGAATTGTTCAAAGCTTGAATTCTATCTGTATAAAGAAGACGGTTAAGTTTGGTGGGGGCAGCGTGATGGTTGCGGCATGTGTAACAGTGCCACGTAAGTGAAAAAAGAAGATCACATGTCTGCAATTCGCAATGAAGTCCACGGCATAAACTTTGATTTAAGCTCTGATCTGCGAGAGGTAATTTTCGCATGCCAGGGTTAGCTTTTCATTTTCACACCGGTATCGACAAAATTGCCAACATAGAAACAGCAGAACAATTAGAGAGCAGAGAGCCCTATAAATATAAGGATGCACGTGCTGACTGGATCAATCGTCACATCATCGTTGATACTCAGTGCCGAGTTTTGCAAAGATGGCATGAACTTTGTAATTATGAAATGAGAGTACAGTTATGACACCAATGATAAATTTGGCTTCTACAGCAACCTTTACAACACGAAAATAGCAATTGCTTTATCAACTGGCATAGAGTAGCGATGACCGAACAATGGTGTACCTGAACTAGTTAATAATGGAAACCCGCAGGATGACCATCAGCTGATCAAACACGCGCTTGACGCTCGGTGTGTGTTGGTGTCCGACTCTTTTCTGGAGCTGCGGTTGAGGGCGAAGCAAATTGTGGCACTGCCGGTTGCTGAATGGTGGCCGGATATTGGCACAGCTGGACGCAGTCAATGTTGAACGGATACGCCGGTCAACAGACACAGCTTACATCAATGAAGTGCGTCCATAATTACACAACTAGGCTTTCAGAGCAGCGCAGCTGACAACGCAGGATGCCGCTTGAGCTTTAGACAGTGATAGTCTTAGTTGGGACTGCAACATTTTTATTAACAGACTCTATGAAGTTCCTAATGATTATTAGCTAATCGTTTCTCTTACCGTTGTAAAACTTTACTACTGGAAATATGGAACAATCCAAAATTGGGATCAACTTAGTTAAACTGATATTTACCAACATTTTATAGTCATTTTATTATATTTATAATATCTTGCTTCATTTTGACATGAGCGCCGAGGTTGTCTAATTTCTCAAGAGCACTCAGTAAGTACTCTCGAACTCCCAGATCTCTATTGCCTCAAATGACGCACCTATCACGCCTTTAAAATAAATCTATTGACTCCGTGAAATATTTACTCATTGGCTCTTTTTGTATGTATGTACACTTCGTTTACATCGTGATAATGCCAATGGAATGATGGTAATCGACCTACCAATATTATTAGGAGTAACTTGCTCAACAGGACGTAATTTCAAAGTTATAGAAGAGAACAACAGACCAATAAATAAAAGTACAACAGACCAGTAAATAAAAGTAACTAGCCAGAACTCATGTGCTGATATTATAGGCTGATAGAGCGTCGAACGATCGCATTAATTGAACTGGGGGACGGGAGTGAAACACGAATTCAAGTTTTCAAATAATGGCAAAATGCATGTAATGTGAAGCAATTGGAAAATTGTGGCAGCGTATTACTGAAACACGAGAGAAAGAGAAGTGATCGCCAGTTATAAGTAATATAGAAAAAGAACGTACAACACGTTAATTGAATGTTGAATTTTAGATCGAATTCACGTCGTGGGCCCTAATTAGAACTTCTTCTCCATAAGAAACAATCCAAATTCCTTCCCTCTCTTCACCTCCAGAGCAGAGTTTACCAACTTCGCCGTTCGTGAATTTCTTCACAGCAGTCTTTGATCATATCCTACACTTCCACCGCACCTCACCAGCGGAAGAGCAGCAGCAGCAGCACGTGCGTGACCGTACTACGTAAAACGCAGAAATTTAGATGATCAGAACTGACTCAGAGGATGTCACGCACTTGGCAGGAAACTCGCCAATTGGTTCATTCACGACCACCTTACGAATGGCATTGTCGTCATGTGATGCCTCACTGCGATGTGCATTAAGTTAGGAGGTCCATTCAGAACATGACACACCACGCTGAGTTATTGCCATACATTCGCGATTGAATGAGGGTATTCCTTTGTTCATTCAAAAATATTCTAACGCTCAACAGTTTGGTACTCGGACTTGATGAATTGCATGAACTACTCACCCGTTCAAACGTCGTTAACCTCTTACGTTTGGTGACTGTCGTGCATCTAAACAGGGGTTAAACAAGAACTCCGAGGTTCTATTTGAATGCAAAGCGAGATCTCGAATAGCTTCATTGTTATTTCAATTAAATATTGAAAGAGTTGTGCACTGAATGAGTTTTTTCAATGCTTGTACGATCACACAAAATATTTTGGTGCTCTACGTATTAATTGAACGATTTTACGCGATGCAGATTTTCAAACGTAAAATTATATTTTTACCAGGAATTAATTTGAAGAGTAAAGTAAACCTCTCCGTCACTCCGCATTAAAGCAATTAATTTCAAGTAAAAGCGGAACCGATCCTTCTTCGCAACTACCGACACTTAAAAAATATTATCCAAATTAGACATGTTGACTATAAACGGTATGTCCTTGGTATCAAGTTACAGGTGATACAAAGTAATTTTCACAAATTGCTCAAGTCAGTATCAATTCGAGTTTATTTGTAAGGAAACTAATACGGGATATTGACCGGTATCAGAAAATTGACTGCAATTCTTTAGAAGTACCA
Source organism: Orchestia grillus (assembly GCA_014899125.1). Classification (NCBI taxonomy): domain Eukaryota; kingdom Metazoa; phylum Arthropoda; class Malacostraca; order Amphipoda; family Talitridae; genus Orchestia; species Orchestia grillus. Next base: position 11,452 of record VOMN01011612.1, read on the forward strand.
ATACCTGGCAGTAGCTATTTTTTTTTCTTCACTGACTTTTAATTAACGACGCTTAATTATTTTGACGGATGTTACAGAAGCACAGAGCTGTAATACAAACAACATATCTCCATGACCACGATAGTTTAGGTGATGTTACACACATTAAGCACCAAGTATGTATCGGTCCGGTCCCCACATCAAGACCTAGTTGTAAAAATATTTTTACTATAACAGCTGTAACAAGTGCATTTTGAGGGTCAAAATTATATCTTTCATTATGGCACCAAAGATCTTAATCTATACATCAATGTTCCATTTGAAATTGATTTAACTCCAGTTCACGCAAAGTTAATGCACGTGAATGCTTTACCCTATCAATAAACAGTAATGTTTAGTTGCGAATTCGTAAGAGTTCGAAGCATATTTTTCAGTAAGGTAAGAATATTAAACCATAAATAATTTATATTTCCTCAAAAGCGCAGTTACTGAGGTAATTAACGCAAAGGAAATTCTAAAGAAACAAAAATTTACCCCAATTATAGGGTGGATCAGAAAGGAAGGACGATTAATTTTAAGCGTCGTGAAATAAATTTTAGACCTCAATCAGTTCATATTCTAAATTATACTATAATGTATGCAAACCACAGCATATGAAAACTTCTCCCACGGTCAGTATTGAATAATAAATCATTTTGTGTTGCTTTATTTAACAGACCAGAAAGGACGAACTTTCCCTCCTTTCTGTCTCACCCCATGAGTTATATCTACATAATAACAACTTAGAGAAATGTACAAATACATTGACCCACGCAAAAATATGCTTGCACTCGTCATAACAAAGCTACAAGTATCAAAATTTACAAAACTCTTTGAAATGCTCACCAAAATCCTAATGCGAAGAGCGGCGACCGAGCGTGCTACACTTGGGAGCGCGAGGAGCTTTCGCTACGCGGTATTTTGATAACAATCGGTCTCCATATTTCATGTGCTTAAGCGCAAACTTCATTCTAACATGAGTTACAGCAAAAAAGTCGTACACTAGACAAAAACTCAGGTCACCCGAAGGTTATTTCTCAAGGACAAGTGGGAAAAAGATGGAAGTAAAGGAGAGGAAGTGGAGGGGAAGAGCGGAAGGGCGGGATACACCCGGGGACGATGAACTTTATCACTATATGTCAAGCCGTAACGATGGGATTTCAAAGGTAGCGTAAATGTCGCTCTTTTGCTTAAATGCTTTCTCAAAACATGGTCTGTTATAGGTCTCATATAAAGTCTTTCCGTAGGAACATTTTTGAATGGAAATGATCGAAACATGAAGATTCATAAAGGTAATTTCTAAAATTCTTCGAAAAAACATCGAAAATTGTTTGCTCGATTATTCTCGCAACACACTGACCTAACAAAGTAGTAAGTATGCGTTTTAAGGGACCCACAGTTTAACTATAACTAGCACTTTAACTCTGCATTCAACTCCAAATGGTGAAATTACAAGAAAGTTATTTATCCGATTCCTCCATAAAAGGAAAACGCATGGTGCCATTCATTAATTGCATTGAAAGGTTGACGTGCCAGGCATTTTCCAGAAGGGAATAGTCAGATGGTAATTTCGTTTGTTGCCTGAGACTGCTTGTATATATACTGTATATATATGTGGCATAGTTTAGACTAGGGTTTTCGCTGTTCAGCTTTAACAGTAAAATTGTAAATTTCCCATAGTTTCTTCGTTTCTGATTCGCTAAAACAGAAGAACTTATTTCAGAGAGGGTCCAGTATCATTTAAAGCCCCTTGTGCATTGTGAGTTATTTTGCTCCACATTTTACAATAAATTCAAAGCGAGTGGAGAAAAACGCAGCTTGAAGCAAATGACAACATTTCAAGTTTCTTAGATTTGATCTCTAAAAAAAATCTTCGTAACTTGCCAGGTCCCATTTGATGTTCGGAAACATTCTACATCCTGCAAATATTTTTCTGTTGTAGTTAATTTGTAACAATTAGATGAGCACCCATTAGTAGCTCAAGGTTTGAGAATTTTACAGCCGTTTTTTTTAATATATATTTAGAACTAATTCTCCACTCTAAAATACGCGTAATTTTTTATCCTATCCCTTCGACAATGTCGGTTCCCAGACATTTTGTTTATTGCTCAATATTTCCTGGTTATTTTTTTAAGAAAAGCTTTGAAGTGAAATCTCACCAGCGAAATCTCAGTCTCAGTCGCTCAGTTGAGAGCTGAGGAGTAGAACCTGCTGGGTTACCAAGGTGGAACAGATTGACAGGTACCACAAGAAGTTCCGTGAGTTGGACAGAGATGTACGAACGTAAACATGTCTGAGACACACAAAAATGAACAGCAAAAATTAATTAATTCCATTTTCCTGATCCTCAAACATCACCTTCATATAAGGTTATAAACGAGCGTCATAAATGAATATTAGTATTACAATTTCATTTCATGTTTTATAAAGGTGGACACGTAGTTTACGAAATGATGGCCCGTCTAGTAAACAACAGGTCAGTCCCAGCGTGTGTCTTCACAATTAATCTTCTCGGGGCCCCTTGACCACGGAAGCTCACCACGAAGACGGGAAAGAATTTGAGACAATAGCACTTCTGAGATTACGTCAATGAGCTCAAGAGTTGTATAAATGACTGAAGAAGGACGGTCAGGAGAGAGCCAAACTAACCAATAATCGTCCACCTGGATAATCTTAACTAATACCGAAGAGCCCACGGTACTCACACGCGTAAGTAGCGACCCTTCATCTCACGCCTCGTGGGAGCCGAATTTTGACTACCATGTTGTGTCTTGGGAATTTGGGAAAATTCCTGTCTCGTTGCGCTGCTGGCCAGGAACTGCATTCATGAGAACGAAGTTAAGAATATCCAAATCATGCCTCAGGACTTGAACGACATTCAACGCCCATTCAATCAAGATGCGAGTGAAAACCAATAAGTAATTATTACTTTATTCTTACCAGTGATATGGGTACAAGGGCAAAGTAACAGGAAAAACAAGATACGCAATTGTTCAAATTTGACCATAACTTGTCAATTGTGTGAGCAAGCAGCACACAAAACTGGGCCAATTGTACGATGGATTGATTACTTGCTTGCTGTTCGAAGGGAGTCCCGATAGTCCTTTAACTAAAAAAATGTCGATGGTATTCGAGCTTATGGACAATTTTAAGCCGGGACTGAAGTGGCGCTGTAGCACTCAAAGGATTAACAGATCCCAATTTATTGGGAATGTTAAAGAGAGAGATCCATCCCTGAAATACTGACCACATAAAGAAGAATAAATTAACTGAGCAGCTTTGTTGCTTTTTATAACGAGAATGTCTGCTAATATTTCGTCTTCTCTCTAACCTATTGACTCATTTCACAGGAACTTGTGGCTGGAAATACGTGGACTCTGCTGACGCGCCGGTGCTGTAACCACAAGCGGCAGTTCTCCAGGGAGCCTCCAGTACAGGGAACCGAAAACAGGAGCCAATCTGTTCGGCAGTGAACCATAATCTGACTTTCTAATTTTCATCAACAATGCGCTGGACGATGGGGCAAGGACTCCAAATTATGCTCGCCTGGGTGTTTCAGCGAGTGTACCTAGCCACAAGTGAACCAAATAAATAATTGAGCCATTTAACACGCTGCCCATGTACGTTGTCTCAGAGTTGGCCGCGAATGAGACTAAGTATACCCATTACAATTGGGATGAGAAATGAAATATTGGCTACGCGCTCGACGCACGTGGACCAGACGCCGGCGGCAGCGAGGCATAAAATAAAATTCAAGTGAAAAGCAGATGTAGAATTAGCACAAAGGGCGATCGATTCAAGCTACGGGAAAGAAGCCAAACGAGACCGTAAGATTTTATCGAGAACGCAAACGTCTTAATTCCTTGGAACAAAATTCCCTGAAATTTCAGTAATACCGACAGACAAACCGGGTCTTCTGGAATAGAGCTCAGTTCAGCGGAAAAAATGCACCAATTTTTTAAGCTCAGAATTAACCCTGGGAGCCTTTTCGTTTGTAGCACTGAGCGACAAGCGTATCGGT